>BMAO01017559.1:0-18383 GCA_019973975.1 Trichonephila clavata
TCAAGAACTCTAGACATAATTGCATCATGTGAATCCTCATCATATCCTGCAATAATGATGTCATCAAAATAAATCTCTACTCCCTCAATATCTCCAAAAAGCTCTTGATTTCTTTTCTGAAATACCTCAGGTGCAGAAACTATACAAAATGGCATTTTGTTGAATTTGTACCTTCCAAAAGGTGTATTAAATGTACAAATTTTAGAGCTAACTTCTTCAAAGGTACATGCCAAAAACCATCTTTCAAATCTACAACTGAAAATATTTTCTTGCCCTCTAATCTACTAATGATATCATCTGTACAAGGAATTTGATAATGTTCTCTTTTAATAACTTTGTTAAGATCTTTAGGGTCTAAACATAATCTTAAATTTCCATTGGGTTTTTCTACAATGACTAAACTTTGCACCCAATCAGTTGGCTTATTAACTTTTGACACTATTCCTTCTTTTTCTAATCTATCTAAAGTACTTTTTAATTTTTGCTGCAAAGCCAGAGGAACACGTCTTGATGGGTGAATTACTGGTACAGCATTATCTTTTAAAGTAATGTGTTATGGTTCATTTGGAAATTCCCCAACCCCAGTAAATACATCTTTATATTGCTTAATTAACTCATTTTTACTTATACAACATTCAATAGCATCAATTCTTTCAATAAGTTTTAATTCCTTACAACCTCTTAACCCTAATATTGGTTTGGATTTTACATTTACTACATAGAAAGGCAAAGGAACATTTTTGAGTTTATCAGTAGAGCAATTAATTATAAGGGAACCATTTGGCTTTAAATTAAAATTACCATATGTAGTTAGAGATATATTAGTTTTACTAAGTTTTGGATTAACTTTTAACATACTCAAAATATACAGTGGCAAAATATTTACTTCAGCTCCAGTATCCAGTTTAAAATTGACATCAAAACACTTATTAATTATATCTAATGAAACATTTTTATACCAAGTTTCACTTACCATTTCTACATTTTTATCATTAGAGTCTGTACTATTTTTCATTGCACATTTATTTTCATTTTCATTCACAGAATCAATATAAACCAGTTCATTTTCAGGAACGTTCATTTCATGAATGTTCTTTGTATTCTGTAAACATTTAGCAGCAAAATGGGTTTTCTTCTTGCACTTGGCACAAATTTTTCCGAACGCTGGACACTCTCAAGGCTTGTGTTTTCGTCCACACTTCTAGCAGTTGTACTGGGTTTTAGGCTTATTCTGATACTCCTTCACGAAGTTTATTGTGGCTGTATCTTTATTCATATTAATGATTTGGCTAATCCCGGCTCGCTTCAGCTGCCCGGACGATTTCAATAGCATTTTCAACACTGAGGTTATTTTCTCTCAGGAGTCGTTCTTGTAACCCACTGTCTTTGATTCCCAGGACGATGCGGTCATGAATCAATCCATTTTCTTGGTCCACAAACTCGCACGTGGATGCTAGAGTCTTTAGCTGAGTGACATATGTCTCAATGTGGTTTGGCCCTCATGAAAAAAATTTATAACGCTCATACACAACATTCTGTCGTGGTGAGCAGTATTCTTCAAATTTTTGAAGAACCTCCGAAAAATTTGCTTTCGATTCTAACTTGAAGGTGTTGTATATTTCAAGTCCTTCATTGCCCAATAAGTTCAACAGGATTGCGATTTTAACTTTATCTGTTCGATCATCTTTTTCTGTTCCAAGCAGATAATTCTCCATTTCTTGCCTCCATTTTCGCCATTTTTCTTTCACATTTCCTGGCGAAAATTGCAGCGGAGCAGGGGGTCGGAAGGCTTCCATTACGCAAGTGGATATCTTTTCAATCCGATCTACGCTTCCACTTCTGACACCATGTTACGTTTGTTAAGCGATCAGACAGTTCTCGGTTAAATATTTTATTATGCATCAGATGACAACGTCATCTCACAACAGCAACCACATAACAATCTTTACACTATTAAAATTCGAAGGTAAACAAACGTATCTATCTATCTATCTATCTATCTATCTATCTATCTATCTATCTATCTATCTATCTATGTGCGTCTATCTTCTCACGAACAGCACCACGCAGAAAGTCGCGGAAGGTACCAAAAGATCGGGAATTTTCCGGGGAAGCCGTATTGCCTATTTATATTCCGATATTGTAATTAGTTAAAAAGATATTAATTAAAAACCTTAAAACGCCGAATTGTTTTACTCCTGCCGGTTGTTTACTTGGCGGAACTTCCCTTCCGTTTCGGCCGAGCGGTAATCTTACGTTTTCCACCATATTAAAATTGTCATCTAATTTTCGGTGTCGAAATGAGACAAAAAATAATTACAGAATCGGAAAGATCATTTATTTCGCCACGACACGGTATAATTTTTTTTGTAAAATAACGATATTTTCTATTTTTTTCGAATTTTTTAAAATAGTGTTAAAACAGATGCGTTTTTATGAAAATTATTTCTAAATCGTTGGGTATGAATTACTTTTCGTGTTATTAAATCGATATTCTACACTAATTAACTTCAAGCCTTTCTCTTTTAGATCCATTCATTTAAAAAATAAAATTTCCAAAACTTTTTTTTTAAAGAATTTTTAAAAAGTAGTCTTAATTTTTACTTCACATTGAATAACTTCGTCATTTATGAAGATAATCTCACAAAACCTTTTTTCCGTGTGTACAGTAATATTATCCGTAACATATACAAAGATTGAAAAAATTGCTTCAAAATTACGGATTTAAAAAAAAAATTGTGATTTTCGTAAACTCGTCGTTTTTTTTTTTGAGAAATAAATTAAAAAGTAGTAATTTGTACATTTTTTATTTCAAAGTACGTTATTTTTGCAAATAGTTGGTGATGTTTGAGTGCATTAACGTAAAAATTACGCCCTTAAAATGAAAATAATGATTTTTTAAAATAATTTAAAATACGCGATTTTACATTTAGCCAAACATTGGTTAACTGTCTTGTGGCGGAGTGCTCAGAGCTCCCGCTACACTCAAGACTATAACTGCAGCATTGCCGTGCGTGGTCAATGCAAAGGAGGGTGTACGCCTCGCAGGAACCCGCCGGTCGCTCTTTTCATACTTGTCTTAAATTTTTTCTCCTACTGGACATTGCGTCGCCACACATTACTTTTCGTGTTATTAAATCGATATTCTACACTAATTAACTTCAAGCCTTTCTCTTTTAGATCCATTCATTTAAAAAATAAAATTCCCAAAACTTTTTTTTAAAAAGTAGTCTCAATTTTTCCTTCGCATTGAATAACTTCTTCAATGATTGAATTCACTTGCTGCATCCCCACTGATCTGAAATTTACTTCATTTTCAGTGCTGCCATTATGCAAGCAAATGGTATGTCACAATTAATTGCTAAATGAGCAATTTTAATCAATTTCATTAGAAAATAATTAATAAGTTAGTTTTTTATAATATACTTTTTTTCGCAGATACGTGTTTAAATAATTTAATTAACACAGAGTGGAATGTAAAACTATAAAATTAAAATTAAAAAAATTACATGTTTTTATCAAATAGTATTATTTTCTTTTTGAAAGTTTTTTTCAGTGAATGTTGGCATATAACTAGGTTTTCCCCCAAAGGTGGATTTTTAACACTTATATATGTTTAATCAAACATCCAAACGTTTCAAGAGCTATCTGTAGAATTTTTTTTATTATTATTTATAGATAATGTGGATTTAAATTAATATATTTTTTAAAATCAAATGAATATTTCTATTATTTCCTTATTAAATTAATTATTTGTTAATAAAAGGTATATCGCCTATTATTTTGGATAAAAATACGTTCTAGAGCCTGGAATAAATATTTGTCCTCAGTGCCAGCCTAGCGGTAGCTAAGCTTCTACTTCAGTTACACAGTATACCTAAGAAAGGGAGTAAATAAAGTGAGAATGATAGGTTCGCCTAAGCTAAAACTAGCTTCGGCGGTCAGGAGGTGGTGGGGGGAGGTGGAACATAGTTTCCGTAAACGGAAAACAGCTTTTTCGTTTCGTTCTTCAATCCGAAAAGGGGGTTTTCGATACGTTTAAGATAGGTTTTGTAAATAAATATCCGGTTATTTAGAGAGAGTTTGGATTTCCTTCCAATCAGTACGTTCTAGAGACATTTTTAAGCTAACTGTAAGTAGCGATTGATTGATTAATGAAAACCTGAAAATTATTTTATTATTTTCGATTCCTAAAAATTATCTATTATTAAAAAATGATGACTTTTTTTTTACTCAAGCATCAAAATAGTTTTCTTTTATTGTTTAAATTTATTATTTTTTTACTAAAGCAATATTGTTTTTGATATGCCATGAATAGAAACTTGAAGATAAATCTTATATCTGAGGGGAGAGTCGGGGGAAAATAGTTCTACACTCAAATAAGCCACTGTAACACCGTGCAGTAGAAAGAGAACTGAAACCTGTTTGACATTAGTAAGATCTGGAAGATATTTTTTTTTTCGAAAAAGGGAATTGTAGTGACGTTTATATAAAGGAATCACACACATACCAGGAACTTTGATAAAGGAAGGTGAATTTCCATGGCAGTATGTTATGCATTCGAAACAAATTTTAATAAAACACTCAAAATACTTAAAACAATCATTTAATAATTTCTTCTTTTATAAAGATAATTGCATGAAACATTTTTCCCGTGTGTCGAATATTTCAAAAAATCCTCACAATTTTACTTCAATATTTAAAATAGTAGTGAAATTTGAAAAATTTCTACTTTTCTGTCTTTTTTCAACATACAACTATCTTTACAAAGGCTACATTTTCGTTTCCGGGGACTAAAAAATTGCAACGAAAGAACTGAAAACTGAGTGAGTGATTTTTTAATTCGCACTGTTCGCCTATTCGAGGGTTATTGGCGATGGACCTGGAAATTTTCAACCATGGTCAAGTGACGAGGACGACACCTGCGCTTTCACCCATCTCTAATAATTAGAACACCACACCAACGCAAGAACAAATTTCGAAAAAGGGAGTTTTAATGACATAGTTAAAGAAATCACTCACATCGCGCACATAAGAGCTATCGGCCTGAGGGAAACACGAAATTTCCATGGGGATAAAGTTATTCACTCGGTAAAAGCCCATGCAACGCCGGGCTAAGCGGAGAGGAAAGAAATCAAAGTAATTTCGAAAAATAATATTGGAAGTGTTGAATTTGTGAAGAGAAGGGAAAATGTTAAGCGACAAAGCCATGACACGCACTCACGGGTCATGCACTCACATCGTACGCGTCAAAACCACACAAAAGTGTTGGCGTCAGAAAAAAAAGGAGGAAATTAACATGGAGATTAAGTTATACCCTCGGTATAAGCCCGTGCAACGCCGGGCCATGAAAGCTAGTCATATATATATACAGCTACAATAGTTCAGTTCCATTACACAGTTACAGTTATCATGACACCCAATTTTTAAAATATGTAGCCAGTATATTAGAAGAAACTTCTTTAATCCTGAATATCTTTTTTAATTTGTTTGATAGTGTTAATTAATCATTTTTTTTTGAAATTTTGAGTACATGCAATGTTTCATATTTGAAAAGGCATGCGTTCAAATCTGATACGACCAAACTCATTTCTAAATGAGTATGCCCATGTGCTCATTTTTGAGTATTTCTTTTTTCTCCGTGTTGTGACTCGTGGAACCCTAAGATTTTGTGGAACACAGTTTGAAGATAAATTCTTTACATAAATGATATAGAGAACGAAAATGTGTAATTTTTTCTGACTAAATGATTTTCAAAGGAGGAATAGGTGGATTTAAAGCAATGAAAAAAAAATTTCTCGTTTTAATCTGCTGTATTAAATGAACAAACAATGTGATACAATTTTACATTTATACATTAGAAAAGGGGTTGGCAAACTATTTCACGTGTGCCATACGCGGCCCAAATTCTCAGTGGCACTCTGCACTACCCTACAAATGTGTCAATTTTCAAGGGGGTGGAAGTTGATAAATTTGTAATGGATCTTATTTGACAAAGATCTCCAGAATTATGAACAATTACAAAATTTCGAAAAAATTGGAAAGATAACTCCAAAGATAAATTTACAGCTATTGTGTAAATTATTGAATGTCATTGCTGGAGAGATTTAATTGTTTCAAAAGAGAAAATTGTATGCACTCTGCTCTATCTAAGTAAAAAATCTTTTCTCGTATGAAAAATATTTCGAGTCCACATAGAAAATCAACAAAGAATTGCCTCAATTTTTTTCTTAGGCAAATTTTATCTAAAAAATATAATTAAATATTTTTCAAACAAATACGCAAATAATAACTTCTTTACATTATTTTTAATTATAAATAGCAATATTAATAGTCTCACGTGTATCTCAAAAATATTTAGACAACTTTTAAATAAAGAAAGTAGAAACCAAAGAATAATTATTTCACATCCCCCCCCCCATCGTTTCTCAGTACTAATTCTGAAATATATCAACGTTGATAAAAGCGTATATTAATAGACATGATATGCTTTATGCTGCATATACATATAGATTAAAATACAAGTTTTAAATCACATACAGTTATTGATTTTAGTATACAATAACCTAAATTTAACATTTATACCATTAGATACAGTAGGTAAGAAAAGCCGGTTCTGCGGTAAAGGCGCAGGCACAGGCGCAGGCGCAGGCACAGGCGCAGGCGCAGAGTTGAGTTGTTTTCCTCCTGTGGAGGCACAGGCGCAGGCGCGGAGTTGTTTCCCTTCTGTGGATGCTGCGTGGAGTTGAGTTGTTTCCCTCCTGCTATGGTTTTGGTTTTCGAGTTGATGGGGGGAGTTGAGTTGTTTTCACCTGCTGTTGAGTTGTTTCCCTCCTGCTGCTAAGTTGAGTTGTTTTTTAAATGTGTAAAAAAAGTTTATTGAAATGTTTAAAGTGCTCATGGCGCCACCTATTGGTTAAACTATACACTAATTATTAGATTTTAAAATGATTGAAAAAATAACGCTCAAATAAAAAAAAAATAATAAATCCAGATTCAAACTCACAGCCCCAGAACAAAATGTCTCCATAGGACAATAGTTTTTCAGTTACGCTAACCATTGTCCTATGAAGGCATGCAGACCTGAAGAAAACTTAGGTTTATAATCTCATGAATTTAATTTTGCAGGCGAAGCAGATGGCGACATTTTCTTAATTAAAATGAAATAAAAAAAATATTTCACTTATATTATTTTAATAATTTGTAAATTTTAATGCGGTATAATGATTACACATACACAGTAAAAATGTGACGTAGAATACTCGTAATCAGCGTGTGAACGGTTTACGATTGAACTTGTCTTAGCTTGTCTGATCTTGATTCTACAAGACGGCGACTGAATTCTACGTCAGAAATTATCTCAATGCTTAGAGCGGATGGATACATTGCTTTCAACCACTCAGCGAACTCCGTTCAAGTGTAATTCGGTCAATATGCTTTAGACCCTTGTCACATCTTAGGTTCAAGATTCATTTCGTTTGTCAGTACTGCGACGGACTGTATTCGAAAAGGAAAAAAAAAAATTGACAATGTCTGAAACACATAGCGAACAACGAAAGCTTGGAAAGGTCGTGGAATCTTCTGCAAATAAGAAAGCAAGAAGAGAAGTTTCAAAAGTAAGTAACAAAATTAAATAAATTTGATATGTAATGTTTATAATGTTTTTTACACTTTTCTAATCCTCATTAATTTTGGTATATTATTTTCAGAAGTATGGAAAATTTACCGAGGATTGCATACCAGATGGAGTATTTCCAATTGGAGATGATGTTTTTGTCTTTGCAAGCATCTATTATGATTCCGTATCAGTACACATAAGGCGTTTCAAGAAGTATGGAAAAACCTACTACCCAACTCCTGAGGGAATAACATTAGACCCACAGTGGATCGAATATATCATGCGTAAAAAGAAAGTACCGGAATCACTGGAGGAATTACCGAGTGGACTTTTCCCTCCTGAACGGCACATTCAAATAACAAGTGAGAACTTCACTAATTTTACTTTTAAGCGCATTAAATACGGTCCGAATAAAGAGCCTACTTTTAAAGAAATCAGCATATCCCGAGAGCAGTGGGCTGAAATGATTGAAAAATATGGTGCTATTGAAAATGCCGTTATAGACAATGTATTTCTGTGTATGGACTTTTTAACTGCATATAAAACCTTCTGTGAAGGTCCCATAGAAAACGCATTACCTTTTTCTTTGGACGTTAGTCTGGGTCAACGATACTTGACGCAAATTTTGAAAAAATCTATTTGTAGCCTCCTGAACGAAAAAGGACTGAATCAACCTCAGAAACTCGCTGAGGAGTTATGGGGGAACCGAGAAGAAACATTTAATTCACATGTTTTGTCACTGGAAGCTAATGAGATAGCTGATTATTTTTATAATAATCTTTTTGAAAATGTACACTTTTTACTGTTAAAACCTGTAAATTATGTAACTGAAAATTTTTTGGAAAATCTTCGCTTAGATATTATTTTAAGAGAAGTAAGAGATATGTTATGTCCATCTGATTGTTTTGAATATTATGAGGATTTTGTTTAAAAAATATTGCATACTGACTTTATAAGTTTTACACAGTATTTTGTTCCTATAAATCTGAATAAAATGTTTTTTTTTTATGCTTGATTTGAGTTAATATCATTTTTGTTGTTTGTTAGTTTAATATTTGTGTTGAAATAAGTTTCACGTTTAAAAAACAAATAAGAGTATTTTGTATAAAAGTAAGGAAAATTTATGCTCATGCTTTTAAACATAATCCCTTTGCCTTTCCCAAAAAGTATAAATTGCATAACTATTCATTGTAATAGTCACTCAATCAAGTTCTGTTCGTCGGTAACAATGTATCAAGATTTAGCAGCGTTTTACGAAAATCCCGAAGTTCCAAGTAGCTTCGGAGGTGTGGAGGCATTACATCGCTCTTTAAAAGGGAAATATAGTAAAAAAGATGTAAAGCATTGGTTATCACAGAAAGATGCTTACACTCTTCATAAACCTGTTCGGCATAAGTTTCAGCGGAATCGAGTATTTGTAAGTGATATTGATCGTCAGTTTCAAGTGGATTTAGTCGATATGCAATCTTTAGCAGAATTTAATAAGGGTTATAAGTATTTGTTAACTTGCATTGATTTATTTTCAAAATTTGCATGGGCAATTCCTCTGAAAGATAAATTTGGAAAAAGTGTAAAGTCTGCGCTAGAAATTATTTTTAAAGAAAGGAAGCCTAAAGTGTTGCAAACAGATGCCGGTAAGGAGTTTTTAAATAAAGTAGTTCAAAATTATTTGAAAAATATGAGTGTAAAATTTTTTTCTACAAATAACGAAACTAAAGCTAGCGTAGTTGAAAGGTTTAATCGGACGTTAAAAACAAAAATGTGGAAATATTTCACTGAATTTAATACTAAAAATTACATTGACGTCATTGATAAATTAATGCACAGTTATAATCACTCGTATCACCGTTCAATTAAAATGGAGCCTGCTTCTGTAAGTAGGCATAACAGGAAGCAAGTATTAAATAATTTATATGGTGATCTAAGAAATGAGAAACCTAAAGCCCCTAAATTTAAAATTGGCGATGTTGTGCGCATTAATAAGCAAAAACTTCTCTTTGAAAAAGGATATGAACAAAACTGGAGTCGAGAACTTTTCGCAGTTTATGAAATCGTGCAAAGAATTCCGATCGTTTATAGATTAAGAGATTTACAAGGTGAAGAGATTAAAGGTACTTATTATGAAGCAGAATTACAAAAAGTTGTCGACTCTGGTTTCTATCCTGTAGAGAACGTCATCAAACAAAGAAAAAGACGAGGAATCACTGAATATTTTGTTAAATTTTTAGGTTATCCTGAAAAGTTTAATGATTGGGTGACTGATATTCAAAAAGTATAAATAGTTAAATTTTTTTCTTACGGACTCATTTTCAAAATGTCTTTCTACGTAACATTACCTTCTGATAGCTCTATGCATTTCTTTCCAGAAAACAAAATATCTCATTTCAAAACTCAGTTACCCTCCCCCGTTTATTTAAATGGTGAATGGGAAGTGGGATTGTCTGAAATCATCTACCCTCATTCTTGGCTTAACGTAAATGAAACTAACAATTATTTTCGATACAAAGTGGGTGACGGTAATATTTCTTCAACCGTTAAGCAAACAATTGATGTGGGGTGTTATGAAACAATGTTTGATATTATATCAGCCATACAGCTTGCTTTACCAAAAAATCCTAGTCGGTTCACAATAACTTACAATAAAGCATCGAAACGGGTGAAAATGAATGCGATTCGAGGTAGCAGTCTTCATTTAGAGAACTTAGGAGAATTGTTAGGGTTCAAACGCAATGCAATCATAACGGGTAATATGAAAAGCGAATTCGTTGCTGATGCATGGTCTAATTTTTCGGTTTTTTACGTTTACTCGGATCTAATTTCACCTCAAATTGTGGGAGATACACAAGCTCCTTTATTACGAATCGTTCGAACTAAAGGTGAAGACGGGGAAACGATTAGTCAATATTATGATAGACCTCAATACTTACCTTTAGTGAGACACTCGTTTCAGACGATTCAAGCTGAACTGAGACTCAATTCAGGTGATTTTGTTCCCTTTGAAAGAGGTAAAGTGATCATAGTGCTTCATTTTCGCATGAGACAAATACTATAAATAAAGCAGTGCTTTTCTCATACCCTCATTTGAAGATAAAAGCGCCAAGATGAGCTTACCATACGTTTGCTGTACTAAAAGATTTGAGGACCATTATGCAGGTCAGATCGGCTCGGGTCTGACTCATTACAAGGGCATTAGTTTTCAAAAGGGTTATGGAATCGGAGGAATATTTCGCCGATTGTTTAGAGCGGCCTTACCTTTTTTAGTAAAAGGAGGTAAAACTATTGGAAAAGAAGTATTAAGGACAGGGAGTCGTGTTGCCTCTGATGTATTGTCAGGAGAAAAATTTAAAGAAGCCGTAAAAACAAGAAGCAGAGAAAGTGGGAAAAAATTAGCTCAGAAAGCTATTGATAGAGTTCAATCTATGGTGGGGAAAGGACAGTATAAAAGAAAGTGTAAGAAACAGAAAAAATTCATTTCATCCAAAGCACGTAAAGTGAGTGTACGCGATATTTTCGATTCGTAAAAATGGCATTTATTCTCAAAGATTCTCCTGAATGTGTTAAATCTGAATTGGAACTTTTCAACTTACCCGGTACTCAAACAGTTATTCAAGATGGGCAGTGGAAACAATTTCACCCTCTTTCTAACGTTTTCGATAACGCACCTGTAGAATTTCACATTTCTGGAAGTGCAGAAGATTACATAGATCTCAGTCAAACACAATTATATGTAAAAGCGAAAATAGTAAAAGTGGACAATACACCTATTACTAAAGATGATACTATAGGACCTGTGAATTTATTTCTACATTCATTATTTTCTCAAGTAGATGTATCCTTAAATGATCGCGTGGTTTCCAATTCCAGTAATACATATCCCTACCGATCTTATATTGAAACTCTCTTAAACCATGGATACGACAGCAAAACTTCCCAATTAACGGCTGAACTATTTTACAAGGATTCTGATGATGGTCTCAAGAAAAGAACTGAATTTTTTAAAGAAAGTGCAACTGTAGACATGATTGGTTGCATACATTCAGATTTATTTCATCAAGATCGTCTTTTACTCAATTTAGTGGATTTAAAAATAAAATTAATACGAAGCAAACCCGAATTTTGTTTGCAAGGATCTGTAGGATTTAAAGTTGTTTTGGATCATGTTTCTTTATTCATACGAAAAGTTCGCGTGAATCCTGGAGTTATTCTTGGTCATGCGAAAGCGCTGGAAAAAACAAGTGCAAAATATCCCATTAACCGAGTTCTGTGCAAAGTGTATTCGATTCCTAAAGGAAGCATGTCTTTTATTCAAGATAACATATTTTCAGGCCAAATGCCGAAAAAAGTTTTTGTAGGATGTGTTGATAATGAAGCTTTTCACGGCGCATTTTCAAAATCTCCCTATGAGTTTAAACATTTTAATTTAAATTTTGTTGGAGTGTATGTGGATGGACAACCGGTGCCTCACAATCCATTAGAACTCGATTTTTCTAAAGATCAATACATACGTGCCTATCAAACTCTATTCGTTGGGACAGATCGAATGGGTCAAGACAGAGGTATATTTATTTCTAGAAAAGAATATAAAGATTCAAATACATTATTTGGATTTAACCTCTCACCAGATTTATGTTCCTCAGGAGAACATTTAAGTTTGATAAAACATAGCAATTTGCGATTAGAACTAAAATTCAGCAAATCTTTAGAACAAACCGTATGTGTTATCGTTTTCGCCGAGTTTGAAAATTTAATCGAAATAAACAAATCGAGAAATATCTTGTATGATTTCGGAAATTAAAGAATGGATGGAATGCAACTGTTTACAGTCTTATCTCAAGAGAAGGCCACGTCCCCCTATTTCCAAGGTGTTTATTCTAGAGATACAATCCCTCCTCTGCAAGAAAACATGTGTGCTATTGTAAATTCTGATGACTCATCGCAGCCTGGAACCCACTGGTTAGCATTATTTGTGAATGATAAAAGAGAATTAGAATTTTATGACTCGTTTGGACAACCTCCTGCATTCTATAACATTAGTACTACTACCTATTTAGATGTATTATGGAATTCCAAAGTGTTTCAATCACCAACATCCAATGTTTGTGGACAATACTGTATTTACTTTTTATTCAAACGCAGCCAAGGCTATTCTATGCATTATATTTTAAATCAATTGTATATAAATGATTTTATTATGTATCAATTTGTAAAGAAGCGATATGGTGTAAGATTTGTGTTTAGAAAATAAAAAAATAAAAAAAAATGGAATGAAACTAAATATTTGTGTCTTTTATTTTTTTTCTATTATATTCTTTTATTTTTCCCTAAAAAAATTACTATTTTTTTTCTATGATAAATTTTTTTTTTCTCAAAAAAAAATTAATATAATTTTTATAATAATTTTCCCCTTAAAAAATTCATATTTTTTTCTATGATAAAATATTTTTGTTCCCTAAAAAAATTAATATTTTTTTTCTATGATAAATTTCTTTTTCTCAAAAAATTAATATAATTTTATTTAATTATCATCTATTTGAAACTTTTAAATTTTATTAAATAAGTATATTTTCACCTGCAAAAGAAAACTGTTCAAATCATAAAGAGACATTTTTTTTTAAATCAAATGATTATCATTTATTTCAAAGTTTCAACCATGCATTTCTGCGAGCATACATTATTGGTTTTTTGATAATTTTGTTATTCTTATACAATTTTTTATTTACATCTAGATGTTTCGGTAAATTTACATCATTCAAAGCACTTAAAAATACATATCTTCCTTCAGGTGCCGATTTTCGGTTCCGTAGAAAATCATTTACGAGGAATACAATATTACTTCCTGGAATAACAGTATTTTTGTAAATAATTTCACCATCAGAATTCCAACTGAAAGATTCTTGAAGCTTTAAAAACTGGAAAATATCTTTTGCTTTTTCTTTATACCTAGGTGGAACAATTCTAAAAATTTTATCCTCTAACACTCCTTTTTCTGTCTTCACATTCTGCCCTTTCTCTGTCTTCACTATTGAACCTTTTAGATTTTCGTTTAATGATTCCATTTCTTGATTTTCCGATACAGATGTTTCAGTTGGAATTGATTCGGACTCTTTTCGATTTTCAACAGAAAAATGTGTATATTTTTGTAAAACTTGTAGATAGAGTATTGCTTTTTCTTCTTCAGTTAAATCCTTATTATGGAGAATGTTTTTCATACGTTGATCAAGTTCCGATAAGTGTTCCGCTACTTGAGCTCTTTCTTCGGGTACCAGTACAAATTTTTTGCTAAATTCCATTTTGAATTAAAGAGCTGATAACGGAAATAGCTGCTGGTAATAAAATAGATAGGAATCCTTCTCCTTTTTGAATTAAAATTTTCTTTTTCTCGTAAAGAGGTGTTTTTTTGTTAGAAAGCTTTCTTAAGCTTTCTTTATAGGGAGATAAGCGATTTTTTTTAATTTTAGTCAACGATATGTTACCACATAAAACATTCAGCACGCACTCACACAAAGTTTTTATTTCTTTCTTTGAACACTTTTTCAAAATAGATTTTGAGTTTTTTGTTTTAGAAATTAATTTTAAGAGCTCTAAAGTTTGTTCAGAACACACTGGCATCTTGCGAACTAATGAATATTCATCTAACAATTTGAATCTATTTATTTGTTTCAAAGTAATGGGTTATCGAGGTTGATATACATAAAAAACATCTCCAGGAAACATACCTGTGCGCACACGCAAGGATTCATCAGTTTCAGGTTTTAAATCAATAAGTAAGTATCCGTACGGCTTTGATGTGGTATCTGTGTAACATTCTTGAAAAAATTTCACTTTACGAGGATATAATTGGCGCCCTAAATGTGTAATTTGGGATTGATCTCTTCGATTCTTAAATAATACAAGATAATGAGCGTTTAAGGAAATTTCTCTAATTTCTTTCCCTTTATGAAAAATATTCTGTACCACAAAAATTATACTCAAATTTCTGTGATGTGAATATTTTACAAATAATTTTGTTAATTGGGGATCATTCCCTAACTCGCCCATAAGATCATCTATAACAATTAACGCATCCGAATACTGGTGCACATTAGATGGAATACCTTCATGAAAGGAAATATTCGACATTTCTTCATATAACTTTTGATAAACCCCATAACACCAAACTATTTTTTTAGGAAAAGGTTTAATCATTTTATTTTCAATTAATTTTTTAACGAACTGACTTTTACCGCTACCAGATGGTCCAGCCAAGATTAAAGTAAATGGATGAACCAATTTGAGAGAATCCATGATTAAACTAATAATTTTTATCAATGCTGCTGCTATTTATACTACGAGACAGTTAATTCTATAAATTTTATTTTGCGTGATAACAAAAAGAAAATTCATAAATTCTTATCCCTGCCATAATCATATTATGTTGTATCCTGCATTTTCAAGTTTTGATTCATTATCAGATAAAAGTGAGACCATTCAGTACAGTATTTTCTCATAGTATTGTAACAAGGTAGCATTGATCCCCTATTTATGTCTAGTTTGATGGATTAGAGCAGCTTGGAGGCAAAACACGTGGTTTTCATTGTTTCGTCTCGACGTCAGTGGGTCTGTGGTTTGAATGGGCAGGACGAAACCCCCTGCTGATCTATTCACATACCCTGTCTGACTTTGTAGACTGACGCCTCGGAAAACGGCGGGTGGTAAGGGGTCGGAGCGTGACGTGTGCAGATTTCCACTGCGCCAACCAATGAGAAGTGATGAGGGGCGTGTACTATCCACCCCCAGGAGTTTAAAAGGAGACCGCGTTGATAACATGTTTCAAATAGCCCATTCGCTCCGTCGAATATATGTACAGTGCCTGATCGTCACAGTGTAGCAGAACACAAAATTTGTTTGAAGATTTAGTAGTGAGTAGCAACGTTCTAAAATTTCTACGGCTTCATTATGTCTACTTGCAATATTTGTGGAAAAAACTTCGTTCGGCAAAGTGATTTAAAACGACACATTGACTCTGTGCATTCAACAGAGAAAATTGTATGTGAGTTTTGTGATACATCCTTTACCCGTAAAGACAACTTATTGAATCATTTGAAAAATAAAAGCTGCGAAAGAAAGTTGGAGAATGAAGCGGGAAAAAGAAAGAGAGTGGATTTGTCTGTTTCAAATAGGAAAAAGAAAACACAGTTGTCCACATCTGCTGAAAACTCTACGGCTGTTCCTGAAAACTCTACGACTTCCCCAGAACATTCTGATGCAGTTCCTGAAACCTTTACGGCCGTTCCTGAAAATTCTACAGCTGTCCCAGAACATTCTGCTGCTGTTCCTGAAAATATCTCCTTACCACCAAAAGAAAGAGAGAGTGCTTTTCAAAAAGCTTATAAAACATTTGATCTCCATAATAACGATAGTTCACTGGGGATAAAAGAGTTTCTACTCTTGAGAAAAGAAGAGACACTCTTAATTTTTCACAATGAACTCAAAACTTACAAATCCTTGAAAGTGAGTAAATGGGTTCATTGCATTTACTCGAAAGCGACAGATGCCGGAAAAATGATAAAAAACGTTGAATTTAAAACGCCGAATAATGAAGTATTACAAGGAACTAATCTCGCCAGCCTTTATGACAACATGTCTGAGAAAATAGTGAAAGAAAGTGAGGATTTCGAGGGTAAAGACTCGGGCTGGACACTGGACGAAATCTTAAGACTCGAAGTCCGCACAAACCGTTATTCTCCATTCAGAGGTTCATCATCCTTCATCGAGGTGCCGAAGCAGATCGCTGAAACTAAGGCAATCATCAATGTCATCAATAATGAGGACTCTCAGTGCTTCATGTGGTCTATTCTCGCAGCTCTTTACCCCAACACCAGCAACCTCAACAAAACGTCAAGTTATGTCCCCCACATAAATAAGTTGAACTTTGATGGAATATCCTTTCCAACACCGCTTAACGAGGTGAAAAAATTTTCAAAAATGAACGATATAGGAATAAATATTTATTCTTTTGAAGAAGATTTAAAAATATTTCCTCTCCTCATCAGTGATATAGTGTGTGATAAACATATAGATTTGCTTTACGTAAAAAATGGAGAGTTTGGACATTATTGTTTCATTAAAAGCTTATCTCGACTTGTTTCCAAACAACTCTCAAAACATCATCATAAAACATTTATATGTAAAAGATGTTTAAGTGCTTTGCAAACAGAATACAAACTTCTTCAGCACAATGAGATGTGTATACATAAAAGTCCTGCAAGAGTAGTAATGCCGTCAGAAACTAGTAAGTTTTTAAAATTTAAAAATTTTCAACATTGTTTAAAAATACCCTTTGTTGTATATGCGGATTTCGAGTGTGTAACTAGGAAAACTGATACTTGTGGTCCTAATCCAAACTTTTCATTTACTAATATTTATGAAAAACATGTCCCGATAGGTTTTTGTTATTTTATCAGTTATCAAGGGGGGTATTATAAAGATCCAGTAGTATATAGAGGTATTGATGCCCCAAAAATTTTTATTGAAAAGTTAGAAAAAGATGCAATAGAAATGGATAATATTTATAAAAACTAAAACCATTATTACCTCTTACTGAATCAGAAAAGCAATTGTATGATAATGCTAAAAATTGTTATGTTTGTGATCAAACCTTTCGCGAAAACAATATCAAGGTTAGGGATCATAACCATGTGACTCAAAAATTTAATGGCCCTTGTTGTAATAGTTGTAATTTAGCAATGAAAACCCTAAATTTTTGCCTGTTTTCTTCCATAATCTTTCTGGGTATGACGCCCATATTTTTATTAAGGAGTTAGGATACGATAAAAAACAAATTAATTTAATTCCGAACACCGAAGAAAAATATATTTCCTTCAGTAAAAATATTTCAAATGATTTTCAGTTAAGGTTTTTAGATTCTTTCAAATTCATGTCTTCTAGTTTGGAAATTTGATAAAAACACTAAAAAAGATGAATTTAAATATATGAAACATTATTTTGATTCAGAAAAAATAGATTTACTTTTAAGAAAAGGAGTTTTTCCGTATGATTATTTTGATAGTTTTGAAAAGTGTAAAGATTCTTGTTTACCACCTATTAGCAATTTTACAATAAACTAAATGAGGAGCCTATAAGTGTAGAGGATTATAATCATGCATGTAAAGTATTTAATGAATTTCATTTAAATAATCTTGGTGAATACTGTGATCTATATGTAAAAACAGATGTCCTATTGTTAACAGATCTCTTTGAAAACTTTCGGAAAATATGCATGCAAACTTATAAACTTGACCCCTGTTGGTATTTTACCACCCAGCTTTATCATGGGATGCTATGTTATTACATACTAAAGTAGCTATCGAACTGTTCACTGATTACGACATGCTTCTTTTTATAGAAAAGGGTGTAAGAGGAGGTATAAGTCAGTGCTGCAATCGTTATGCTATAGCTAACAACAAATATATGTCTAATTTTAACCAGATGATGAGATAAATATTTAATGTACCTTGACGCAAATAATTTGTACGGTTATGCAATGAGTAAATATCTACCCTTAAAAGATTTTGTTTTGGAGTGATAAAATTAACCGAACAGGATATTTTAAATTTATCAGATGAATCCGATGTAGGTTACATCTTGGAAGTAGATCTTGATATCCTCCGATTTGCATGACAAAATTCAGACTTTCCCCTTGCCGCCTGAAAATAAGCCCCACCTAATTGTAAAGATGACTATTTAACTACTTGGAATCCAAAACAAATAATGTTCTCCATTATTC
>BMAO01017560.1:0-72336 GCA_019973975.1 Trichonephila clavata
AATAAATTCAATCCTATTTCTTCTAAGAAAATACACACATCTTCTTTAAAATCATCTAATCTTTAAAACCATCTGAATGAAAGAAAATAAAACCTCTTCCACGAAAACCATTAAAGTCCTCTGTGCCATTGACATTTGATGAATGATCTGCAATGTGGATTGCCATTTAGGAAAGGCGCCATCAAGTAAGCAAACAAAAATATTTTTCTTTTGAATTGGTAGCGAAACAAATATACGCCAAGGTCACCCTAAGTAAATTACGTATCATGTAGCTCTTTTAAAAACGCAAGAATGAATACGATACTTTTAATAATAAAAATTTTATTACTATAAAGATTATTTTAAAAAATTAATCCTTATCTTGATAATTTGTACGGTTTACAATTATTCTCTTCACTGCTGAATTAAAATTACATGATTAGCTCCCAACCATGTAGACACACGTATGTGATGTATTTTGAGGGGGGGGGGGATGAGTGAGTGTGTGAATATTAACGTCACACTGTTCAGCTGCTTGAAGGCTTTTGGCGGCGGACCTCGTAATTTTGAGCCATGATCACGTGACGAGGATGACGCCTTAGCTGGCACCCTCCACTCCTAACAACAAAATCGCAACAACGGTAAGACGTTTGAGCTCTGGACAGATTTAATGTGCATCGTTTCCCTACATACTTCAGAGGTACTAGGTTCGAACTCATGGCACGTCGGTCCGTTACCATGACCACTAGGATACCGCGGCCTGAGGGGAGAGAGAGAAGGAATAAGTAAGCAAATCCTCTGAAATGAGTAAATCCTTAGGAAACACTGTAAAAGTTCTTTTATAATATTCTAAAATCTTCGGAATATTTTTATGGATGGCAGTGCACGGAAAATATCGTACTTCCGAAAGACGTATATATGTTACCGGCAAAGTATGAAATGCGGGCATTCTATAGAATGCCTAGGCATTCTATACAATGCCGGACGTTTTTAGGCAAAGTATGAAATATGAGATTGATTACATACTTTGCCTAGGCATTGTATAGAATGCCCAGGCATTCTATAGAATGCCTAAAGCTATTTAGGCAAAGTATGAAAAAAGGTCATGATAAGGATATTATATCAATGACTTACATTCCTAAAAGTACAAATGGTTATTCTGACAAAATAATGAGACTGCCATTAAAAAAAATTATTGTTAAATTGTGATTTCGCATATACTTGGTATTAAAATTCCTTCAGAAGTTCCAAGTTGATAGAAACCATCCTATTTCCCACTCATTACAAGTGCCAATATATTGCATTCGGAAAAAAATTAATGTTTTGTATTACAATACCTTTTTTTAAAAAATAATTTTCTGTTTTTTCTGGCAAATTTCACGTAGGTGGATGTACAGTTCAATATCATAACGAGTAACATTTTTGTATTTGGTTGAAAGTTCTTTCAGAATTCTATCATATCCCCAGAATCATGAAATTAATTTTGCTCTTGCAAATTAAATTCCTAGAACATGCTCACATCGTCAAACTGGGTGTCAAAATTACCGGAGGCAATTGGTATCGCTTACATGATGCCGCACTAAAAGGGATACCAGCCCCTGGAGAATGGTAAAGTCTGAAAGCCCTAGGTCTGAAAATGGTAAAAATATGAATCTGCAGCCCATTATGAAAAAAAAAAAGAATCCGTGACGTAATACTGTATAGCAGTTCTTCCCAACAGTTTTCTCTTCCGGACCAGTCAACGTTTGATAATTTTACGGCAGCCCGCTGAGGATGGGACGATGATTATTTATATTTTATATTGTTTTGATTTTATAATTTAATTGTATTTAAACATGCCTTCAGAGTAAAATTCAGTTGCACCAAAAAATAATTATAAATGATTTCACATAAAATACAAAGCGATTTCCATGGAAAGTCGCACAAACACGAAAAAAATACACCCCAGTAAATATAATGAAATAATTTAATGCTCCTTGAGTGACCTGATACATTTTGATCCACGGAAAAAGGGTTGGGGACCACTGTTTTATGGTGCTGACGCTTTCTTTAACAGTTTAAATGAGTTTACTTTTATTTCCGCCAACATCACATCATAGCTATTCAGCAACCAATAGTTCTTGGGTTTCTTCTTAGTAGTCATTTTAGCATTTTTTATATCAGTTATTAACTTCTAGTAAGTAATTTCAGTTAAGAAAAAACCTTTTTTTTGGATCATCAACTCGAATTTTAGCAACTAACCGTTGAATAGTTGTTTCATGTCTATGGATCATGGGTCGGCAACCTTTTAGCTGTTGCGTGTCAAACCAATCTACCAATATGATTCAGCGAACCACACAGTAGAACATTTTGAAACAATTCAAAAATTTACAAGTTGTTGAGTTTTGCAAAGTGCCACTGAGAATTTTTCCGCGTGCCACGTGTGACATAGGTTGCCGACCCTGCTTTAGACCATGTCTCATTCTCCCACACTATAGCTTGCTTCTCCATTTTCAGGTAGCACAGGAAAAAACCAATTTTTTGTTGAACAAGTTTAAGTAAAATTGAGTATTTTGACATTTCCGAACAAACAGCAATGCACAACTAACAGATTCTGAGCCGAGACACTTCTTAAAAGTTTTATATCTTGCCAATTGACAATTTTCGAAATGAATCTGAGATGTATTTCATACTTTGCCATTTCTCATTAGGCATTCTATAGAATGCCTAGGCAATGTGTGAAATAGGAATCATTTCATACATTGCCGGCTAGATTTAGGCATTGTATAGAATGCCTAGGCATTCTATAGAATGCCGGATTTCATACTTTGCCGTAACATATATACGTCTAGGGCAATTAACACTTTGGTGGAGAGAGATGTTTATACATGCCGGTGGCACTTATGAGATTAAAATCGTATTGTAGCTTTAGTGTCAAAGTATATTATTGAATAAAATACAAGGGGGAGGAGGAGGCACGAGGAAATATTGTGTCTTCAATATGTGTCGTCAATATTGGAACTTTGAGAAGCATTGCTTTGTAATGAATTTTCATGATACTTTTGATCGTTATCAATGGTAGTTATACTTATGAAGCTTCTCAGCTATTGTAACATTTTCATATCATACTATATGCTATTAACCTAACCAACTACCATTTATTTTTAATAAATCTTACTCTTGTTTGGTGTCTATATACTTACATTTCTGGTAAATTTGAAAACATATTTCATTAAACCTTATATTACAAAAAGAAACAGAATTTGAATCGTGCATATGGAATAACTGAAGTGTAGTTAATGATAAATAGCAAAGTCAGTAAAGGATTTTTAATCAAACGCAATAATTTTAATGAGAAGAATGGAGCCTATTTTTGTCATAAGTGTTTTTTTAATGTTAGAAAAGTAGGTAGTGGTGATCTACGGAAAGCTACTAGCAGCTCAGGAACGACGGTTTCATGATCACTGATATGAACCAAAATACTAGAAATTGTAAAAATTTCAATAATAGTAACCATATAATACACGATTACAATTGATTAAAAATAAATGTGGCTGGGGTTGTTTGGTATCTTTGAAAGTCAATGCATCATATCCAGCAGAAACAAAATTACATTTGATTTAATAGAGAATCGAAAGGAAATGATAAATTAATCTTCACATACGTGCACAAAAAAGAGTTATCACTCCAAATATAATTTACTTATTCTGTGAAAGATTCTAGGAAGGCCACCAGTTTAGGAAATAAAATTTTGAAGAATCCAAGAATAATAGTTCTTACGGATTTCTGAAAACTGAAGAAATTGGGTTTTTGAAGTAACCAGAAATAGCAATCAGAATACATTAATATTAGTCAATAGGTAGACAAACAAGGTAGTTCTAAGAAGTTGAGTGAATCCCTAACCATCAATTCTTAAGTTGGACGACATCCTCTGTAAATAAATTGATGGTAGAATGATGAATTCGATTATTCGCCGGGCTGATCTCAAAGTCTTAGGACTTCACACAAAAGTTCAATTTATCGCCAGAAGAATCCAAGCATCACAAGAAAGACAAATGATGTCTTATTTAAAAATATAATTTATGGTGTGGTTTATAACTATGTACCAAAAAGAAAATAACATAACAACATTGAAAGTATTTTTGCTTGATATATAATTCATATGCTGTGTGACAATCCCCAATGGTAAATATAAGCATATAATAAATAACACGTAAGAAGGACAACCCAAAAATTTAGTAACAATATTTTCATGATGAAATCGCACACTGTAAACTTTGTTCTAAATACTAATATCTTATGACGGCTAGTTTCTATAGATACTCCTATAATGGGATTTTCATTTAAAAGGAGGTATAACCCTTATCTACTATTTCACCGTTATTAAATACTATCCAATGTTACTTAAATAAAATGTTTTTCGCAAAAGGATATACTAAAACTTTTACTTTAACTATAATCAATGAACATTATACATTAATGTATTTCTGAAAGAAAAGGTGTTTCTTATAGCTCCAGATTGGCTTCATATTTTGCTCATAAAGTAATTTACATTTGTGCATTGATTATTTTTATTCCAATTTAAGGTAATCAGCATAAAAATGAAATTTTATAGCTAATTGAATATAAATTTTAAACACAAAGGGGATATTTTTTTAAAAGTTAGTTTTTCACTTAACGTTTTTTTTAATTAAATTGCTTGATACTTATTAATTCAAGTTAAAATCAAAATTTTACTTTTTTTAAAAGAAAAAAAAACGAATATTAAGAGAATACAAGGGCATGTTTTACAAATAGTCTACTTTAATATTTAATTATTTTAACGGGAACTTTTTTTATATTACTTAATACCAAAAAGATATTCCAAATTTCCTTCAGGATTTTTTTCTGGTTGTCCCTGATTAAAACAATATATTATACTAAAAAAAATCTCATAAATTTTTATTGAATATATATTCAGACACCATTTTGAAAGCACCAGACTTTAAAAACAATTCAATGAATGTAATTACAAACGTTTGAATAATTAACTTATTAATGCTTATGGACAATAAATATTTCAATAAAATTATGTCTGGGCTTTATTCATTAATAATGCAAAAATGTCTAATATGATAACTAGAATAGTATTAAGTATGCTTTTATACAGTTTTGGAATGAATATACAATTATAATTATAGCACACTCTTTTATTTGATAAAAGTTTAATAAACTATCTATATATTTAAACATTTTCAATGTGGCCATAAACTGTTATTAAATTATTTGTAATGCTCTAATGTATTTTAACAAAACCATACATTCAATATATGGTCGACTAACTTGAAAAACTCAAGGTTTCAAGAAAAATTAATATTCATATATTCATAAAGAGATTTTTGTTTTCAGAAATAATGTTCAATGAATCGTTTTATGAATAATTCAATCATTGTTGAAAATGCTTAAAAAATACAAATCAGTTTACGCTGAATTTTTATGTGAAAAAAAATCCATCTTATCGCAAAAAGTGCAATGCGTATCAAGAACTTTAAGACATTTTTAAAACTAAAAAAACAGTTGTTCTTAATTTATTGAACTAACTTTAAAAGATAGAGCAATTGAAATTAATTTAATAGAATTAAGGACTAATGTAATGAGAAGAAATATAAAAAAAAAAGCATATAAAATAAGTTTTCTAAGTATTAAAAATATCAAACTAAAATTCCAAAATGACTTTTATCATCATACTAGAAATATAACTCCAAATATTTTAATAGAATATCTCTCTGTTTGGTTTTACGAGGATAACTCTGAAAGTTTTGAGATACGAGCAGACGAGAAGTTACAAAGAAAAATTAACGGTTTCATTTGAAAATACAAAGTATTTTAACACAGCAGCGGCTTTTTACTGACTTACTTCTAGTTGTTTAGCATTGAATACATTTTAGATAGAAGAAAAAATCGAGTTCACGCAAGATCATCATCTTGCTATGATTTTCTAAGATTTAAAGGTAGATTAAACCAAGAGGAAAGCTTTCAACGGCTGCAATTCGCATATGAATCTCCATGTCGTGCTATTGTACTCCGAAGGTTTAAAAAACTTTGCAGTGGTCACAGTTCTCTTCAGGATATGAAGAACACACAGAAAGGTCGTGGTCGGCAGTAATACGGGATAATGTGTCTGCCATACGAAAAGTGTTAAAGGATGATAATTGCTGTAACTACCAAATGATACAGAAGAATCTTAACATTGGATCCGCAGCCATACACAAAATTATTCATGGCAAATTACATGTGAAAAAAGCAGTTTGCCATTGCGGTTTCCATAATCTTAGTGAACAATAAAAAGACGAGTATGTCAAAATCCGTTAAGAAACTCTTAAACTGTTAAATGATGGTGGCTACCTCATCATTTCTAAAACTGTAATGGGGGATGAAACGTACATACAGTTTTTTTTTTACTCTCCAAAACGTCAAGAAAGCAAATCATGGGTCTTTGAAGGTGATCCCATGCCGACAATGGTGAAAAGCCAATGATCAATGAAAAAGTAATATGTCTGCTGTTTTCTTCAGAAAAACAGGATTGGTAAAAGCCATCAAGTTGGGAGGACAGAAGAAAGTAACAGCAAACTGATAAACCACTAAATGTCTTCCAGAAATTCTCTAAGAAGTGGATGTTAGGGGACTAATGCTTCACTATGACAATGCATCTTCCCATACAACAGCACGGCATTTGAATTTCTTAAGCAAAAATAAATTAAAGTGATAAAATATTTATCTTATTTTCTGGATCTAGCTATATAAGCGGGACATTTGGTTATTTTTTAATCTAAAAAAGAACTTATGTAGTCATCGTTTTCATTTAGAAGAGATTGATGTGGCATTTTTTTCATCAATCCCAAGGAATGAAATGTTTGTGACATTTTACCTGTGGACAATTCATCTACAAAAGTGCATTGATGTTGGGAACTTTGAACATTCCTAATAATTTTGTAAGTATTTCTTTAAAAACCTGTTAATATCTCAAAATTTTCAGAGATTAATGTATATATACAACATGCATATACATTTGTAAAACAGTGATGGAAAATACAGTTTAAAGAATTTACGGACACATTTCTAATGATAATTAACCTTAAACTTTAGATAAACAAAATCAAAAAGCCATAAACTGTTGGAAACACTCGACTTAAAGTTTAAGCATATGATATATACGATATCTTGACAAAATAAATGATGTATTCAACTCTAGATTGATTTTCTTTCTAATTTCGGTACAGATTTAGGATTGCATAGTTTTAAGATCATTGAAAAGTCAGAAATCTTTCACCTGCCCTCCTTCAGTGTCGCTGCATGATTAATGGTATTACAAGGATATAGGTCAATTATTCAATTAAAATTTTTAATTAATAACTTAAGTGAAATCAAATTTTGAGGTTTAAATGGTCAAAATTGATTCCTCGAATTATTTCCTATGTTCTGTACTTTTGACGCATTTCTGCAATCATCCGCTTGTGAGTAGATACCCTCACATACACGGATGAACAGATTCACACATTTGTTTACTATTAAATTTTAACAGTGTAGCTAGATAGATATTTGTGATTATATGTAACAAAATATTACATAAATAAATATGTAATATCTGTGCATGTGTGTGGATTATTCCATTCAGGGAAAGCCAAATTTAAAGTCTTGCCCAGTTTAAAAGAGGACCACTGTATTAGACTCCCCAAATGTTCTTCATAGACCACTTATTATTTTTTCACAGACGTGGGACATTTAAAGGTCAGTCGTTTTCGAACCTGGGGTCAACCTAGACCACTTTGGGAATCACAGATCTAAAAGAACTATAAGTTAGAAGCAATTTCTCCTCTTTTATAGATTCTTTCAACCATCAAACCCATAAAATCACTTACAAAAATAGTTTAAGGATGGTTATTAACCTGGGAAACTATGCGTTGATTTAGATTAGTTATTAATTTATTTAATTTTATTCCCTAGTTAACACCACAATTGATGTAGGGTGTACGGGATTACGCGATGGATGTTTTATATATGCACCAGTCTCAATACCCTTTATTGGACGGCAAATCATTCAGTGCACTTTTATATGGGGAAGGGCAAACCTGTAGAACCTATACGAAATGCGATTCGCGAGTGCAATATTAGACTGCTGGTGACATTTGGAGAGGATGCATATGTGACACACCCGTCTCTACAATGTTTTTCGTTGATGAGAACGTAGTCGCGGAAATATTAGTGATTCTAGATATTTTTCTGAAGCAGACACAGTCAGAATATCAAGACTTTACTGCTATTATCCCTACACTTATTTTAAATCTCTCTCTGCTTTTTTAAAAGAGAATTTTTATAAGTAAAACTTGCAAAATTATCTGAGCCAAAAGTTTTACTAATAGATCAGCGTTTCCCAAACTGTGGGGCTCACCCCCTCGAGGGGCCCGATAACTCTACAAGAGGGAGGGGGGCAAGTATATCGAAAAGTTGAAACAAAGGATTATTTAAAAAAATATTAATTTACTAAAAGGAAACAAAACAAACTAAATCTGGCTTAATAAAAAATAAAATACACATTTACACAAATATAATACACTTATAAATGTTTCAGTACTGACTTCATAATTAATCTAACAGAAGTAAGTTAAGAGAAAGAGTTCAATAATTACCAACATTATATGTATGTCATGAAATTATATACAAAATTTAATACTTATTTTGATAATTTAAAATGTTTATGAATAAAGTCGAGTTGTAGCTTTACGCCAAAGTATATTGTTATTGAATTCGACATATTGTTATTGTAGGGAGGGGGAGGCGATGAAAATTATGATTGAATATTGGGTCGCCAATATAGAAAGTTTGAGAATCACTATAATAAGTAATTTGAATGGAAAAGAAGTACTCTCCCTTCCTATTGTGTGTTCCAAAAAACCTTGAACTTATATATAAATCCAGGAAACATCGGAACCAATTCCTAAGCTTTTTCCTTTTTTGCTAACACTAAAAAAAATGTAAAAAAGTACTTTGCAGCGTCTTGTATTTAGATTCTGATCATTGAACAAAGTTCTAAAATATTTTATTATAAGCAAATGAAACCAGATTTATAAACAAATTATATATCCAATATGTATATTGAAGATATAGCACTTTTTTAGCAATTACTTCTTTAAGAAAAATTTAAATAAAAATAATATTTCTCTAATTATGATATATTTGCTTTTCTCTATATTATCTAGATTTTGTATAGCATTATATTTAAGTTTTTTTTAGAAAAATTGAAATAACTTACTTTTTAGTTATACAAATAATCAGATTTGAATAAATAAACATAGTACGCATTCGTGTCTGTGAAGTTATGGAAGTGTGGAGGGGATCTAATAACAAGAATGTTTGTTAGGGATACCTTAGCTCATACTCTTTAATGGTATTCATTTTCTTTCTAACCAGAGTTGAGTAAATTTTGAGTTATCAGGTATATAAAATAAGCAATAAAAACATAAAATGTTCTATAGATTTAGGAGGCAAGTTAATAACAAACGGAGGTTTGAAGCAGAATTCAACGTAACGCTTTGCGTCATCCACAATTTGAAGAAAACGTTTAAGCTCATTATATTCATATAGAGGAGACACGGGTTAAACCCTCCACGATCTACAATGAAGAATGATAATCGGAATTCAGTATTTTCAACACAATACGAGACTGATGAAATTTTATGGCTATTGAGTAAAATATGCAATACTCTCAGAAGTTTGCGGAGTTCGTTCGACTTATAATTCCGTGGTATACATATCTTTGAGGGTTTCATGAAGGGAGGATATATTACAGAATACACTTTTCTTGTCTCCTGTTCATTGCAGCATATAAGATAGTGCGATTAACATGGTGCAGAAGAGAAATGCGTTTTGGACTACTCTTCAATAAAACACCGCGTTTGTTATACATGAATAAGGATTCAACTTGGACATTGACTTGCGATGTACCTGTATCTGCAGATACGATGACATTACTCAGTCGACAGGTAAAAAGATCGTTACGGTTATGGAGGTGTAATTGTTTGAGCAGAAATTATGGTGGTACGTAGAGCACTATTGTGATTGTTTGATAAAGTTTTCCGATTTTTTTTATGGCAAGCAGAAGTGATTTTAGAATTCTATGTTTGTCCTTCCTAAGGTGCAGTTTGACCTTGATATCCTGCTAATAGGAAGCACTGGTATGTGCATTATCCCAAAAATAAATAATGTACTCTTTAGGGATTAGTCTGATCATGTCTCTATACATCATGTTCTTAGAAGGGCAATTGGGTGTGATATTCCTCTTCCGAGAAACAATGCAGGAAGAGGATTTACTGCCTTTGCAACTTCCACCCAGTCTTTTCTCCAGAACGCCGATATACTTTGTGACCTGTCAAGCTGTGATAATGAACCATACCGTAAATTAGACACTTTTTCAGTTCGATTAGAATATTAAGAAATTCGAATAGCCCTGATCTACTAAAATTATGGTTACATAAAAGTAATTTTTAACACTACATCTCTTTTTCTGTTGCATATATTTCAGTCAAATATCATAAAACCCTACCCAGAATGGATTTAAAAATATGACATAGCATGCGCATTATATCAAATTATCACAAGGATGTATTTTGAAATCATATTTTCAGATTGACAAAACGCTATCAAATGTAACTATATCAATAAAAGTTCACAAAATATTATTCATTTCACATGCTTCGTTTAGATATGATTTTTCAGTAATTACATTGTAGTTACTGGAATATTTCACAGAGATGAATTCCAAATTTTAATAACATAATTTAACGTAGTGCGAGTTTTAGTGAAACTTTCTCCCATGATCCATAACATCTCTAATCCTTGTCTCTTTTTGCAACATTATATACTGAACACAAAGTAACATTCAGATATATCCTCCAACACGCTGGTGTATTATTATAACACATATCATATGATATAGTTTTAACTTGCAACGATGTTGATGAATATATACTTAAATTGAATGTCTTTAGTTTCTAAATGTAGCTTATAAGTTTCTCTTTTTAATAAATTGTATATCTGTTATGAACTACCAAAGCATAAAAATCCTTGTTTTTATCTACGTTTATTTCCATTACTTTCCCTTTCTTCCACTGGTATTCAAAATATTCCTGAATGCAGCAATGCTTTTGAAAAATCTTTGGATTTCTCTCTCAATGGGTCTTTTATTTTTATTTTTGTTATTTTTTAAGAAACCCAGAAAAAAATATCCATCATTTTTCTTCACAGAGTAGCACGAATCTAATATTCATGAGATTCGTTTCTCTTGACTTGTCACTATTCTTTCACATCGTGTTATCCTCTTGAAAAAGAGTTGCACTTCAAGTCCACTCTGTTTCCTAACTTCGAGCAAGCGAAGAAAAATGCCGGAAAGAGTTTCTTTCAGAGATTTGATTTATACTGTAGCAGTGCGTGACTTGATCCTTGTTTATGAGTTCATTATGCCAAATATATATTTAAACTAATATTATTTCCTCAAAAAAAAAATAGCTGAATTGAACAGAATGTAATACTTGCATTGGCATTTATTTTACATATACTGGGAAATATTTTTGCTTTAATATTGCATGGCACATTTTTTCAGAGGAATAATACTAGGTTTCAATTATTTAACTTTATCTAATATAGAATAAATTTGATATACGAAAGATAAAATCCAGTCAAAAATCATTTCCATGTTATCTTACTAACATGACCTTTGGGAAAGAGCCTAATAAAATTATTATAGTTTTTTCCTCAGAATTCGAAATATAGTTAAAGAACAATTTTCTTGACATGTTCCTTGCATTTACAAAATCTACAGATGATTTAGTAGAATTTTCATTAACATTTCATTCAATGAAGGAATCAATGAAAACTATTATGATAGACTTTTTTCCATTATTGGTAATATACGAGATATATTATGTCTTCTTTAATTCATTTTGCAAAATTTAATTCTAGGTACTAGCTCTGATTTTTTACTATTACTATTGATATATAGACCACCCGGTATATACATATATCCTATGAGAAAATCACGTGACAGGAAGGAGTGAATCACGTAAATCTTCATCTGAAGTTCAAGGGTAAATGGAAAGATTTTCAACTGAAATTATCTTTCTTCTGAAAATTTCATTCAAGTTTTCTCTCTGAAGCAATAAGGGAAAAACTAAAATATTGACTGATTTATTTGAGTAAAGAGTGCATACATAATATAATGTTCAGTGGCATAACGTACAACTACGCATTATGGGGGGCCCAAATCCTAACTGGCGCTAATTATAATCCCTTTGTAATAGGTATTGGGGCCCAAAACCTGATTTTGCACGGGGGACTCTAATCATCTCCCGTTACGCCACTGATAATGTTGTATATTCGTATATATACTTCGATGCTGATAGTTATATATTAACATTAAATTAAGTTTTTAGCATAAATTAAATTGGAGTTGTAACTTATATTTTTTGATGCGTAGCATCTTTACTCTCGGTTGCTGGATATTTGTTGCAGTGATTTCGTGAAAAGGGACGGAGATGCGTAACAGGAAGTCGGGGAAGCGAACGCCGTTTGATTTCACCAAGCAGCGCGCTTGACGGCGTCTTTTCCGTACCCTCCCAGTAAAGTACTGTTTTTCTCCTTCATTCAAGAGGGTCCCCCCCCCCCGAGCGGTCTAAGGCGTGGGATCTTTGTTTTTGTTTTGTTTTCTCACTTAAGGGTCAGAGAAGAAGCTAAGTCCTTTAGCTGGATCTTGTAAAGATATAACCATGGGGGGTCCATATCTAGTAATCATATAGCGGACAGTCTTTTTTATGATGTTAATTTTAGCATTTCAAAAGATTCGAATTCAAAAACCCGGTTTCGTTTTCTTGACTCTAAATCCCCTTCGCACATACCAGCAAGTATTATTAGACTTCATCCAGGATAAACTTGCGATTCTTACGCTCAAATGTTAAAGTCTCAGGGCTCGTTGTGTATGAAATCTGAGGTTACATTAATATGTGTAAACTATATTAATGATTAAATAAACTGTTAAGCGTCTGACAAAGTTCATTATTCTTAAAAAAATGCGAAAAAGTAATATGGAATTATTCAAATATTTTAGTGTACATCTTTTCCCTACTTTGAGGTTAATTCCTGTCCCTGTGAATATGATATTTTTAATAGTGATTAAAAAAAAACTAACTAATTAATAAAGATATAATTATTCAATAGAAAATTATTATTTCCAATCATACCCGATTCATTTTTTTCAGGATTTAAGTTACTATTGCGTATTTACCACGATAACATGTCAGATGTTACACATCATATGCGACTACTTAAGACTCGTTCCTTTTTTTCAACAAGTTTAGTTGCCTTGGGTTTCCTTCAACTCTAAACATTATTTTTTGTTTATCTTGATAGGATAATTAAAACTACAAATTAATAAGTCTACAGCGTTATTATATGAAGGTGGATTTAATCCTTAGGCACATACATAAGAATAAGTGGAAATTCTTCAATCATAATACATGATTGTTGCAACATGCAATATTTCTGCAACATAAATGGCTAGCAGATTTTAGTAGAATCGGGTGTTATTAAAGGAGTTTTTTTCTCTTTTTAGAGTAGGGACTAGTAGAGGGATAGTATAGCTTCTATTATCTTTTCAATTTTAATTTACAAAAATGATATATATCCATTAAAACTCTTAAATGAATTACAAAAGTCCATTGCACTCTCTTCGACCTGAAAAAGACTGATATAAAAACTCTAGGATTGGAAAAACCAATACTTGTTTTAAAACAGGAATTTCAGTAAGATGTTCATGATTAGAACCTACTTTACAACAGCTCTTAAGGGTATTTAGCTGACTGATTGAAAGTTCCAAAATAGATTTAAATTCAGAACATGAAAAGCTTAAGTTCTTGCTTATAACATAATTCCAATGAATAAGGTAAATATCAATACTACTTAATTTCACCGTCTGAAATGGTCCTCAACTCTATAGTATGACCAAGAAATGAAGAAGGAAATTTACCTTCAGCATAAAGATAATTAAGACACTTCTTCAGTTCATCTGCTTCTCTTCACCAACAAAAATCAATTTAAATTTCTTGGAATCTTGTAACCAAAATACTACTACGTTATTTCAGCTACCATTGCCATAGTACATACAAGGCCTTTAAAGGGATGAAAGTAACCTCTGATGGCCAAAGAAGTTACAATACTTGTCTTCACTGACCTGATTTTCAACTTTTTCTATTTTCATTGTTCTTCTATATTGGCTAAACTCCACACCAGAGACTTAAACCCCACATTCCATCAACTTTTTTATTCGCCAAAGTCTTTGACATTTTAAGGATCATTTTGGATGCCTTCGGCGCCCTTTTTTTCTCCACACTACTTGGAAAAGACAATAACAACAACTTGAATTTAACAAGTTTTGTATACAATTTTTAATATGCGTTTAATATAAGTTCTTTTACTTGCATGCATGCTCCATACGACTCATTATGACAGTGAAATCAAGGTCATTCATTTGGCCATTCATCAGATTTCTACCTGTCTCTCCACCTCTGATAAGTCTGTAATTTTATTGGATTCAAATACTGCCCTTCTATTCATGGCATGTAACCAAGACAAACCAAGTTCCCGAGTCCAGAGTCGCAGGTAGATGCTGAGTGGAATTCCAACAAAGGTTGTCTTCCAGTGTGTGCCTTCCATTGTTGCCTTTGGAGAAATGAAATGGGAGGCATTATAGCAAAAAGAGGCATGAATATTATCCAAAGATATACTAAAGACATTCCTTTTCCCTCAGCAAAACTTGAAGTTGATAGAACTTATAAAAAATGCTTTCGAGGTGCTGCCATAAGGGCAGCCAAAAATAAATCATGGAGGGTGCTATTAAAACTTAACTGTGTCTTGGACTCTTCTCGTCTTGCTGCTGTGACTGATTATTGACTGCACATATGACTGCATTTGCGCTCATTTGTTCGTTTTTACCTGACTGACTCCCCTTTTTGTGGTTTGTGTGAGTCTGGACAAGAAATGGACACTGCTCATCTTCACGTGTGCTCTGTATTTAAGAGTTTGTACTGTACTGTAAAGAAATATTTAAGAGCTCATTGCCTAGTTACCTGATGGTTAATCATCAGGTATTTGATAAATAAATAAAAACTGCATAAGGATAAAACAAATTAATTTGATCTTTTTTTGTAATTTTTAACTGTTTCTTTTTGCTGTATATGTTGCATAATCAATTGAATCTTAGATGATGCTACAGGACTGCTTATTCGATCCAAAACCGATTGAAATGCAAACAAAACAAGATTTGATTATACATTTTTTTTTCTAAAAACGTATGCAATACCAGTGGAGTTTACGCTGATAATAAATATATTAAAAGGATGCCACTGCACGCAATGCAGCTACGAAATTATTTTCGATAGCTTTGTATAGCTCTTTAAATCACGTCAGGCTGAATCACGTTAAGTTACTTCTTCAGTAATAATTTTTAAGGCTCCAACCTTTCCAGAGAAGGTACCGCGCGAATTGGGTTTTGCGGTATTACAAGAAAAAATTCCCATGGAACTAAATGCAATGAGCATGGAGGTCACTCAAACATGTAGTGAAACAACATGATCTGGAAATATTTATTTGCTTTACTCTCTTTTTTCAATAATTGACACTTTTATGTGCCATGGGACAATGGAGAATGATATAGAGCTGCTAATTTAATGAGCATTTTAGATCTTTTAGTCTCAATAAGTAAATGAGAAATTTCACATCCCCCTCATCGGAAAATTGGAGTTATGTAAAGACTTGTAGACTTAGTATTATTAGTGTCAAAGTGATCAGCGTTTACGGGTTTAAACTAGGGTTGGCTAACCCGCGGCGGGGGTGCCTCTGGTTTGGTTGTATTTCCGCTAATGTACTACTGTCGAATATATTGAGTACAACCTTGTAATATCGGTACATATAATTTATTTATTATAATATATATGTCTGTAAAAGAATACTGTGTTATAAAATAGATATTGCATTGCCTATTTTCGTTTAAATACTGCCTCTAAAAACGAACTCCATAAGGAGGAGCAAAAATGTGTGAACAGTAAAAACTTATTAAATTAAAACAAAATTATATATCTTTAATAATAACCCTATATATTGGCGTAGTTTCAAAATAATTTATCAATAAAAAGTTGTTTACTCTAATTAGGGTTTAATTTTTTATAATTGTCAAATTGATCCCCAACGGGATTTTAGGTTTGTCCGAAATCCGGCAGGTCCAGTGTTAAATGAGGAAATATACTGCACTAATAGATCTTAGTTATAGGGTGTTCACGTTGTGTTCCAAGTGCAAGTCCAGACTGGTAACAGAAACAGTTTGCAAATAGGTAATGGTTAGCACACACAATAGAAACGTGAAAAAAATTAAAATAGCTTTATTTAAAAGTGGCATGATTTCTTCCTTCTATAGCCACTATACGCCAAGTAGACATACAGCCACAAATTGAGATAAACATTCTAACTAAAACTCTATATATTCCTTTACAAGAAATGTTAAATAAGGCATATTTAAAATAAATATACTTTTATTACTTTTTTTAAACAATAAACTATGTCCCAGCCCTTTTTTAACTATTAAATTAAATTTCAGTCTGAGTAGAAGAAAAAAAAATCAAAATTTCTTCTCAATATCACTTAACTTAATGTTTCTCCTTAAAAGTCATTATTATTTTAATAGATGATAAAATAATTTCCTGAATACAGCAACTAATTAAAATATCTAAGCAAAAATAGTTATTATTCCTAATAACTTACTAAAGTCTACGGTATTGCAACCAGAACAGAATCTTCTTTTCAGACTAGAATAAATTAAAAAACTTAAGAACATATTTATTAGTAAAACATTCCTTATCATTTACCTTTTGTTATGATTTTAAATGTTATCCTTCCAAAAATTTCCCACAAAGAAAAAAACTCAAAACAAATTTTACACTATATTTTTGAAGAAATTGCTTGTTGTTAGAAAACGAATCTAATGTCTTATAACTTGCTCTTACCACAATAAACTAGATTTAATCATGATTTATGTCCTTTTGTAAATAGTAAACATGTTCCTTTTTTTTTTATTGAGGGTGTTTTAGTCTTCCAGAAGTCTCTAAAGAACAATATTCTGAAAGAATCTTTTCTTCTTTAGAGTCCTTAAGAACTCTTTAAAATGTTTATTACTGCCCACAGAAAACATGGCAAAAAATATAATGATGATGGAGTAGGAAAAACTACATAAAAACCTTGGATTTTAGGATTTTTAAAAACATTTTTTAAACTTAACAGCGAGAATTTTTGGTAAAAAATATTTTAATTTTAGATACATGAATATTTGCGAATAAATGACATAAATAAGGAGTTTATATAAAATAAAATTTATTATTTAGCAATTAATTATTTGTACGTGGTACAAAATATGGTTGTTTTACGTTATGAATATTGTGCACCGAAAAAGCTGATATGAGATTAAAATAAATGTTATTTTTATATGTTTTATGAATATTGTACGCCAGCATTTCTCAAACAGTGGGGTGTGTCCGCCCTGGGGGTGGGGTGCGTGGTAACTTTACTAGGGAAGTGCGAACATATTGTAATGTCGGATACAAAACATTATTTAAAAAAGTAAATAATTAACTGAAAGCAAACAAACACAATATACAGTCTGGCATAGTAAAAATGTAACTTTTAAATGTTTAAATAATTAATTTAACAATACTCAGTTAAAAATAAATTTAATAATTACCAGTGACCCCATGGGCTTATCATATATAAAATTATGTACAAAACTTAAGGTATCCCACTACTTGCAACAATATTTTTTTAAATATAGAAATATGGTGATTTTTGCTGTTGTTTTTAATTTTTTTATCGTACATTTTATCAAAAATATGCTAAAAGTAAGAAGAGAAAAAGAAATTATTATTACTAAAATGGGAAAAAATGACTAAAAATTTACAGAAAAGTAACATAAACGCGGCCCATTCTATACCAAAAATTTATGAACAAATTTTTGAATTATTCAATTGTGATGTGTTGCTATGTTATAAATTTTTAAAATGACCTTCAGAATAAGAAATATTTTAATTTTTACAAAAACTAGAGCACTTATCTGAGTTATTATATGAAATTGCTTAAAAAGACAGTGATTATATTCACTTAAAGGACTGTAAATTTTGTAATAAAGCAGTGATTGATAAATCTGAATGTTATAACACTTGTACTATTATACAGAACATACACAAAAAATTCGATTAATTATTTTCAAAATATTTTGAGGAATTAATGTCCCCGTTTGAGCATTTTCAAAAAAAAAAACACATTTCGATTAAAACGCGTTTTAGAGTATGAGATATATTGCTTACATTAATGACATCTGATTTTATTAAAATATTGTAGTTTTTCTTCTTTCTTTCAGCGTTTCTCAACTCCCAAGGCGGCATCATAACTTATCGAGGTGTGGGGGGTGTGGGGGGTGCAAGCATATTGGAAAGTCGAAAACAAAGGATCATTTTAAAAAATAAATAATTTACCGGAATTAAACAAAGAAAATATATATGACATAATAAAAATGTCACTTACAAATGTATTATATAACTAATTTAACAATACTAAAAAAAGTCATAAATAAGTTTAATAATTACCAGTGGCTTAGCATATTTAAAATAATATGCAAAACTTAGCTTGATATTGGATAAGGTTTATTATTAATCCCTTAAATGTCAATTAAAACTTAACGTATTCGCTCCTCAATGCTACAGTTTTCTACGCAAGCGAGTGCATGGAATGTATTGTAATGGGTGGCGAAGAAAAGGAATAAATAAGCAAATCCTTCAGTAACTCAGTCAAGATCCTTTTGTTACCACCCAAACCTTTCAGAACAATTTTATGGATGCCAGGGCACGGAAAAGATTACACTTTGGAAAGACGTACATTTACGTACCGGGCAATAAACGCTTTGTCTGAGCGATACGTTTATATACGCCGGCGGCATTTAAGGTATACGACTACCCTTAAATATTAAATTTTGCCAAATTTTACATTTTTTTACTATTTTATTTTATAGACCATCTTATTAGCTTGAAAAAAATACCAAGCTCATTATAGTTCGTTCACTAGAATAAAAACTACAAGTTGTTGTGCCCTCAGGCCACTCCTTACACTAATACCTTCCTGTCTATCTGAAAATACTGCTGGATGTGTAGGCGGATTTAAATGATCAAAAGACATAATTGCAATTTAAAAAGATTTATTGATTCTTATCAGTAAATATGTTTAGACAGACACAATTCACTTTAAGAAAAACAAAAGAGAGTGGAGTAACAAAGCGGAGAATCACTACTAGCGGAATATTCAGAATATCAACTGAATCTAGGAAAGCTTAAATGCGCACAATTATAGCTAAGCCACGTGCGAATAATCTCAATATCTTAAACAAAATCACTGACCTTATATTTTACATAGGCTGTTCCTTCGTGACGACTTCGGCCCTTTTAATGGCTGGAAGAATGGGTGAAGAATCCACGCTCACACACAGTAATAATGATTTTCACTCTTTTCAATCCGCTTCTCTTCGCTAACCTCCACACATAACAGGCTATTTACAATTGTCAACAACTTCGTGTCGACGTCTCGATCTTGAATTCACTTGACTTCTTACTTCCTATCACCTAACTTCTTAACTCACGAAAATTGAACTTAAATAATATATCTTATTTACATAAATCACGCTGGCTCTCGGTGAAGATTGGTTGAAATAAATAAATTTCTTGAAGAAAAATAGAGGAGATTAGTAAAAGACCGTATAGATATGTCACAAATTGTTTTAGTAAAAGCATATGCCATTACCTAAAGCAATATGTCATACTTTAAAAGACGTTTACTCGAAATGTGTTTTTAAATGCTTAAATGGGGCCAGCAATTGCTAAAAAAAGTTTTAAAAATAATGAACTGACATTTTTTGTGCATGTTCTGAATAATAGTAGAAGTGTTTTAACTTTCAGGTTTATCAATCATTGTTTTATAACAAAATTTAGAACCCCTTATATGAATATAATCACTGTTTTTTTAAGTGATTTTTTTAAGTGACTAGTTTTTCTAAAAATTAAAATATCTCTTATCTTGAAGGTCAATTCAAAAATGAATAACATAGCAACACAGCAGAATTAAAAAATTGAAAATCTGTTCATAAACCTTTGCTACAGAATGGACTGCGTTTATGTTATTTTTTGCCAATTTTTACCTAGTTTTGCATATTTTAGTAATAATAATTTATTTTCGATTTTTAATTTTAGCATATTTTTCTTAAAATGTACTAAAACAATTTAAAAACAACACAAGAATCCCGAAATTTCCATTTTTATATAAAAAAGTTGTGGCAAGTAGTCGAGTACCTTAAGGTAAGTTTAATAATTACCAGTGATCCATGGGCTTGTCATATATACATTATATACAAAACTTAACACTTATCCTGATAATGTGTACGGTTTATAATTAACCCTTTAACATCTGATTAAAAGTTTAAAGATTTGATCCTTAATGTTACAGTTTTCCACGAAGGGAGCATATGGAATGTATTGGAAGGGGGTGGAAAAGAAAATGAAAAAACAACATAATCCTTCGCAAATCCTATCAAGATTAATTTGTTACCATCCAAAGTTTTCAGTACAATTTTTTGGAAATGAGGGCACTTTGGAAAGACGTATATATACGTACAGAACAATAAACGCTTTGGCTGAACGATACGTTTACATACGGCGGTGGCACTGAAGAGTTTAAAGTCGTATTGAGAAGCTTTCGCGTTAAACTATAGTATTATTGAGTTTAATATACTTCCAAGCTGATAGATTACAGTAATGTGGGTGCTGAAGTCTGCTGCAACCTATTCTCTTCTATACACCAATAGTAATTCACAGCGCTGCTTTTGATGCCGAAATTTCAGCTATACGTATTGCTCTATCTCGACTTCTTTGCCACACAGATCGTGTTTCAAAAGTAGTTATTTTGTGGGATTCAAGGCGGCCCTCCAAGCAATATCTTCCATCGAGGCACCTTTGTCAGAGAATATTCTTAAATGTCAACTGTTAATTGGTGATTTACTTCAATGTCATGTAGACATTGCCATGTAATGGATTCCGGCGCACTGTGACATTGATGGGAATGAAATGCCAATTGCTTGCGAAGAAGAGGACAAAATTATTAAAATCCTCTAACAATACAGTTCTTTTTTATAGCTCCAAAAGAATTATAAAGGAATACTACAGAGAGCAATTCTGGTCTAAATTCAACCAAACGAATAAACAAACGGTGTGGTTTAGCAAACTCCTTCACATTCCAAATGGCCACGAGATAGAGCTGTGGCCCATTTTCGACTCGCCACTGGCCACGACTGCCTATCTAAGCATCTAAACATGATAGGCATTGCCCAGAGTCAACTTTGTAAACTGTGCGACTCCAATGAAGAAATGGACGCCATTCATTTGGCACGCTGCCGTGCACTCAGCTCTGGATCCATTTGGAGCAGATATTGGGAGGCCAGACACAAAATGTGTGATTTATAGACTATACTGTGAACTTGTGTTTCTTTTCTTATTTTTTCTTTCATAATTTTTTGTGTTGTACTTTGTTTGTTTTTTGTCAATATTATCTGTTTTTCATTTTGTTTGCAGTTGTCTTGTAATCCGCCATTGGAAATAAAACAAAAGTTTACTATATTGGTATGCATGGAAGGGGTGCGAGGAAAATTACGATTGAATATTGGGTAGAAAACACTGAAAGTTTGTGAAACATTGTTACGCAAATATATTTTTTCTGAATTTAGTACCTGGTAAATTTCCTGAACGGTAGTTCCTATAAAATTAATTCTTCTTATGCAGTAATAAAGAGAAAAAAAAGGACTCTCATTCTTTTTAAAGGCTCCTATATATCATTAGAAACTATTATTGGTAACATATTTATTTTTCGTAATTATATACTTATTATATAATTACTTGGAATTTATATTGTTAACACTTCTTATTAAAAGAAACAAGTGCTTCCGCTATGTTGCAATCGCATGTAACAATTTAGAATCACAGAGTTTATTTTTCTAAAAAGCATATTTATTGAAAATTCAGTTACTTACTTTACAAAAATTATATTTCTGAAAATAAAGTTGCCATAACAAAAAATCAAACATAGTATAAAACATCATATGACTACGTATACAAGAAAATTGCGGCAGCAGATAATTGATTGTAATGATTGCCAAAAAAAAAAAAATGCTTTAACAAGATTTAAAGTCTGAATGTGAAATATGTAATATTGAAAAAAACATAATACAAACAATATTTATTATGCATTTCATCTACATTATAATTTAACGCATTGTACAACTGATATAAATCATTAAATAAAAGAAAATATCAACATGAAAGTTTTTATTTTACTATGTGTACTAAAAATAAAATATACACTACCCGTCAAGTTGACATAGAAATATAGGGTATATTGGGATAGAGTTTAGTTATTATCCTAACTATATCCAATCCACTAGGCGCAGGACAGTAAGAAATTGTTGCTACAGTCGTACAACAACAACCTTGGTCTTTGGAACCAAGAATATATATATATATATATATATATATATATATACTCTTGTACATAATAGGCACGGGTTTCAAATCCCCAGTTGGGCAAGGTCGACTCAGTCTTTTATCCCATCAATGGGCCGATAAAATGAGTACCAAGCTTGATTGGAAACTGAAAACTGGGGGTTTCGCGTCAAACTGACCAATTCACCGAAGTATCTGCACATACTTCCCAGCGCCTAAGGTCACGAAAGCTGAGATAGGCACAGCAGGTAGACAGGTGGGAGGGGGTTAACGGGCTGCAATTCGTCGGCCAAGCATATACCACACATGGTCTAATGGATTCAAGTCCAGTGAGTATGCTGGCCAATTTATACGGGTGATATCCTCTGATTGAAGGGATTCGTCTACAATGTTTGCACGGTGAGGACGGGCATTGTCATCCATAAACAGAAATTCGGCACCCATGGAGCCCCGAAACAAACGTACATGTTGTTGCAGAATGACATTCCGATAGATGTGGCCTGTCATCGTTACACTCTGAACATGCAAGTCAGTTCTGGAACCAAGAATAATTCCTCTCCAAACGAGCCATCCTGCACCACCGTAACGGTGTCGTTTAATGGTGGTAACGGGTACCTGGCGCTCTCCATATGAAAGTCCGGTGAGAATCAGACAGCAAACTAAACCTGGACTCGTCGGAAAACATCACACAAGATCACTGTTGCGGTGTCCACAATGCATGCTCTCTACTCCAGGTTAATCGTAGTTGACAGTGAGTTGCGGTAATGGGAACACATCCGACAGGCCTACGAGCATATAGACCAATGTGCCCTACACGGTCTGCTTTGAAACTGTCGTACCGGTAGCTGAAGACAGCTAACGATATAGGTCTGATGCTGTGCCCCGTCTGTTTCTTTTGGCAGTAACTGCCAAATACCGGTCCTCATTCGGCGTTGTAACTTGGAGGAGACCTGTGCTGTAACATCTACTCACATTACCATCATCTTGGAATCGTTGTCAAAGCCTGGAGATGACACTCTGGGCGATTCCAAGTTCCCCGGATACTTCCAGCTAGGTACGTCTACATTCCAGTCGTCCTATAATTCTATCACGTAAACAATCATCCAAATGCTTCCTTTGTGCCATAACTATGCGGTTATTGCACTGAAAGGCTTTTAAAGCGCTTGTGTACAATTTTACTTCTTTGCCACCATTTCTTATATACCCCTTTCTTACACTCTCGTCATTGTGACGTACTATCCGGGCCATCTGGTGGTTTCCTGTAATTTGCATATTCTTCTTCTGGATGTGTGTGATAATTCTACAGGTGAAATTTTTATTTTAGAGTTCAATTTTTGTGTGATTCTGAATTATCCTTAATTTATGGACATGAGTGTATATATATATATATATATATATAATAGTCAAAAATATATCTACTAGAGAGGGATGAACAAACAAGAATAAAAACAGAAAAAATTGAAATTGCAAGATAACCAGGCAATAGATTTTAGAAAGGATATATAAAAAAATTATAAATAATAGAGTTAAATATAAAAATATGGAACTACAATGTTATAAATATTCCTAACACAGGACAGCTTATATAGGAAATAATATTTAAAAAAGTATATATATATATACATATATATATATATATATATATATATATATATATATATATATACTGAACTGCACTCTGTTGCGCAACATCCCATGAGAGCCAAAATATACTTCGCCTATCTCTTTCTTCGAGACTTAGGCGCTGGGGTGCATGTGCAGAAGTTTCGGTCAAGTGTTTAATCTGACGCAAAACCTCCAGTGTTAAGCTCTAAAGTAAGTTTGGTACTAATTTATTGACCCACTGAAGGGATGAAAGGCTGAGTCAACCTTGCCCAGCCCGAAATTTGAATTTGAACCTCGGACCTGTGGTATATATATTCAAAAAGAAAACATTTATTCATTAGTGAAAAAATATAATCTAATTTTTCATACTTTTGCTTATTTCTACTTTTCGCCTTTGAAGGTCTTTATCTTCATTGCAAATACAATTTAAATTGAAACGTTTCTTGAAAATGATTCAAAATAGATTTCACTTCATATACTGCTAATATAACCAACAATAATTTTAATTTTAGTTTGATGAACTTTGTTATTTTAAATAGTGTACGTAAAATAAGCTTTTGTTTTGCTAATATATGTAATTTATACTTCGAAGAATAAAATAAATTTTTAAATTGATCGAAGAAGGTAATTTTTTGTGCTGTTCTGTAATATTAAAATTACCATGATTTATACATCTTAAAAGTTATTTGTTTTTTAAAAAAGCTATTCTACAAGGCAAATAAATCATGATTTTAATTTACGTATTGATAAATATTTTCAATTTTGCCTCCTCTTCTAGAGCTGAAAGCTTGATAAAGTGTTTCATTACAGGGGTTTTTCGATAAATACTTTGCAAACTCTTACAATCTTCCACCAATATCAGGAACATTTTTCATTCGTCCAACGCAAACAGCTCTTCAAAAATAAAATCTAGCTACTATTCATTATAGTATCCTGATATTAGATTCCTGTTTCCAATATATAGATCAAGTCTAATACTATTACTTGAAGTTGACTAAATTCTAATTCATTGCTTTCTCTTTTTTATTTACCAACTCTAGTTTCAAGCAGCAAAACTAAAACCTAAAAATAAAAATTTAATCCTCTCGTTAGCTCGTGTTTATATTACCGTGAAATTAAAAATTTGAAGGATGTATTTAAAAAGAAAAAGGGAGTTTTTTAAAAGTATAATTATTCTAGATGCTTAAACAGTCGTCTTATGGAAAGACGTAATAAAACACTTTTTTTTTGTTAACATTTAGTTTTAAAAAATTGAATTTATTACATTTTAACTTTTATGAGATTGACGGACCCGATGCTGGTTACTTAAACTGAGAAATAATATAAGACCATAACTTTATCTGAGATATGCTGCTTTTGTCTTAACTAGCTCTTGCATAAACTAACATTTGAATAAAAAAGAAACAATTCTGGAATTTTTAATAAAATTTTCAAAAAGAAATATTGAGAAAAAAAATGTTTGAGCTAAATTTCCAAATTTAACCGCACATTTCCTACTAGTAAAATTTAAAAGCCCCTGTAAAATTTTTTATTACTTAGTGTTGTTTCTCTCTTGTTACTCTTGTTTATTGTACTCAGATACAGCGCGGAATCTACATTTTTGAATGCAATTTTTATGTAACCTACCTTTTCTTGTAATGAATTTAGATATTCTATTTATTACTTTCAATAGGTTTTAGTTCAGTATTATTAATAGAGAGGGGGAAGGTTATCTGGCCACAAAACATGTTCAACCCCACTTCTATATAGAATATTTTTTTATTTATAAGCTGTCCTAAGTCTGAATTGTTCATTATACTGTAGCATCCCTATTTCATAATTAACTCTATTATTTTATTTTTTCATATATCCTTTATAAAGTCTATTGTCTTGTTAACTTGCAATTAGGACACAAATGTGGATGCGTGTCATCGTCTATGGTTTCTGCTCTCATTGAAACAAACAAAAGGAAAACACTTAATAATACTTTCTCTAAATTGGTGGCTGAAAACTGCGTGCTGCGTGTAAGAACTCACTGGACTCGGACAAAATGCCCACATAGTCAAGTTCGATCGGATTTGTGTATCTACTTAAGAAATGGGTATCTAAGTACCTAAGTATGGGCACCTAAGAAATGGGTATCTAAGTACCTAAGTATGGGTACTTAAGAAATGGGTATCTAAGTACCTAATTATGGGTACCTAAGAATTGTGTATCTACCTAAGAAATCTAATGGTTTGCCCGCATTAGATTAGATTAGTGCATGTCTACTATCACCGCAACTGATATTCTTGCAGATACGTCAATGGCGTTAGGTCGGCAACTATGGCATCATCGGGCAAGTCATTAATGTACTTTTGGTTGAGGATTCAATGAAGCAGCAGCTAACGCGTCAACTAGACGATGATCAGGCGTTGAATGTTTACATGAAGAACATGATACATAAACATTTATGTATCTGAGTGGCGTGTTCCAAAAGTCAGTGATATAAGCTCGGCTACAATTCAGAAATTAAACTCTTTATGTTACGATCACTATTAAAATATTCCAAAAACATAATTAAACTTATACCCAATTATGATCCTGATATTTCCAATTACGATTCTTACTACACCCATTATGATAGTCGGAGATTTTAATGTTAATGGCGTTAGGTCGGCAACTATGGCATCATCGGACAAATCATTAATGCACTTTTGGTTGTGGATTCAATGAAGCAGAAGCTAACGCGTCAACTAGACGATGATCAGGCGTTGAATGTTTACATGAAGAACATGATGCATAAACATTTATGTATCTGAGTGGCGTGTTCCAAAAGTCAGTGGTATAAGCTAGGCTTCAATTCACAAATTAAACTCTTTATGTTACGATCACTATTAAAATATTCCAAAAACATAATTAAACTTATACCCAATTATGATCCAGATATTTCCAATTACGATCCTTACTACACCTATTGTGATAGTCGGAGATTTTAATGTTAATGTCTCGCATGACCACTCATCACCCGGCTTCATGTACAGCGAGTTCAATTTGTCTCACATCGAAACTTCTCCAAAAACATTAGGTAATACCTGTTTGGATTTAAAGTTTACCAAATGGATCCTGTATGTCTGTATGTCTCACAGACATATAATTACTAAAGTTATATTATAATACAGTGATTACTTGTTTACTTCATTTCTTTCATGATCCCGCTGAAAGGAAAAACGTAGTTGCCATTGAAAACAAAACATGAAACCCTGAGGACTTCTTAGTGTTCAAACATGATTGTGACATACATAAATAATAATATTTTGTGTAAAAAAATTTACCCGTTACCAGACGTATTTACGTACAACACATGGTTGGATCCATGACTAAGCCACACCATTTTTTTGTTTTGTTTTGTTATAATTTGCAAAACTTTTCCCTCCATCTATTGCAGGTTATAAAAATGAGTCCTTAGACATTCAAAACATTCTTATCATCTTAATATTCCATTGTCAATATCTCATAAAATTCTGCTTAATAATTTATGCTGCCAATAGCACACATCATATATATATATCCATATAATATCACCATTTATATATTAATTGCGTTTTATTACAGATAGAAAAATGTAATTTTCTAACTATCCATTTTAGTAAAACTTAAAGTAGTTAAAATTTTTTGAACGCATACGTTTTTCAATTTAAATTCTAATTAAAAATATTGTCTGTAAATACGAAAAAAGTGTCTAAATACTTTTATTTCCAATTTCAATAAAAAAAATGCTTATATACTGCTGTTTGTAAAAAATGCAACACCATGAAGAAATCACCAAAATTGAATGAAATTTAGTGCACAAATGACTTGCATTAGTACATATAAATGAAGAAATTTTCAAAGCAAAAAAAAAAAAAACATTAAATGTCTGAAATCAGTAGTTGGTGTAGCCACCACGCACTGCAATACGTGCTGCTATACAAGGTGGTATAGAGTTAAACAGATTTTGATTGCCAACTTGTAGAAGAGAATTCCATATTGCTTGAATGAGCAGCAAAAGTTCGTCTTTTGAACCTGCAGGACGCGGATCACAAGTGAGACGTCGACCAACCAATTCCCACATGGGTTGAACAGAAGTCTCGAACAGTCTTTTCAATATGTGGGCATGCATTATCCTGCTCAAAGATAGTTCCAGGGATGCCTTGAAGGAGGGAACGAATGTGGGCTGAAGCACTTCACGGACGTACCTGTTGCTATTGATATTATCCTCAAATCGGAACAAATTGGATCGTCCATGATACGAAATCGCACCTTAAACCATAACTCCGGGTTTTAAGCCACTATATCGTTCGATAACGCACTCTGGAAGGCAGTGTTCACCGGCATAGCGTCTAACACGAATGCGGCCATCATGGTCTCACAAATTGAAGCGTGATTCATCTGAAAAGACAACTTGCTGCCAATCAGCTTGCCAAGCTCTGTACTCATGAACCCATTGCAGATGCAGCCGTCGATAGCCATGAGGGGGGATCCTATATAAAGGCACCCTTGCACACAATTCACGGTGCAGCAGACGTCGTCAAATTGACGAAGCCGACATTAGAACACCTGTAGTAGTAGTAGACCAATGTGCTGCCCACTGCCTGGAGGAATCTGTACAGTCATTTCACCGCCATGTGGAGCAGGTGTCTATTGTCGCGCGCAGACTTCAACCTCCATCGTCCACTGCCAATTTTTTGAATTGTTCGGTGCTTGTCAGTCTACTGTTTCAAAACTCTCATCACTGTACAACAGCTCTGCTACACACGAGCTCCTATTGTGCGATAGGAATATCCTTCTTTTTAGAAGTCCGATAATCCTTCCCCTCTCAAACTCCATGAGTTGTTATAATTTTTCCTTATTTCGTCGTGGAGGTATACTTAGGTATCACTAAACGTTCGCCACTAGCAAATAATCATTAACTGCTTTCCCCATCCCACTACAGTCTTCTGTTTATACGCTTCGAGCATTAGTTCAGAGGACGCTGGACCCGTCATGCGTGCGCGGTGGCTCTGAAACCTTACTATTTTACGTAACATCCTATAATTCATATTTGCTGCAAAGTTCATTTAATTATGATGATTCCTTCATGGTGTAGCACTTTTTACAAACAGTAATGTATAAATATATTTCCAACCATTTTCTTTACTAAATAGTATTATATTCTTTCATATTGCAATAAACTAATTCATAGCAATAATTCATTGTTGAAGAGTGGTTTTTTTCTCCCTTCTACTATTTTTTTTTTACTTAACGTTTAATAAAAAATTAGCGCTTTATTTAAACTGATGCATTTTATTGTACGTCTGGTAATCTCCAACAGATGAAAAAGCTTAGCGTCTGCGACTATTTAAGTTCTTCAATTGAAAATATTATTTTAATATTAGTAACTTAGTGGAGGAGTTGGGGAGCATTTGTTTGGGTTTGGGGACCACCTTGAGGGAAAGTAAAATACCAGGAAGTCACATCTTTTTAAAATAATTGCATTCATTTTAAAAAAAATAATAAATATATAATGGTAGTTTTGTCCAATTTAAGCCAGTATATGTCAGCACACTTGCATTTACCTTTACTCTTGTGGAATTTCTTGCAAGAAAAACTGTACTCATAAATATATTTTGACGAAAATATAAACTTCTTTATGTATGGTCATTTTTCAGCTGACAAATATTTGTCAAAATCTGTGTTGTAGCATTTAACATTTTCCTCAAGCTTAAAGCTGTAACTCCTTAGGCGCTGTATCAATATCATCAACAATCGATTGACAGAGCAAATTAAACATGGGCTAAGTTTTCTGAAAACCCTGAAATATTCTTGTGACCTTGTTCTCCAAACTCTGCATAATATTTCTTAGTAAAAGTATTTCTTACGTACTTTGTTTCATTAATTAAAAAGATCGATCTTTGATGACTCACTGCAAAGGTATTTCGGTTCAAAGCTGATTTTCTGATTGTCTCGGTCGGCTGCATGTGGCTTGCGGGTTGTTACTTGTCCACCCCTGACTTAATAGATTCAATTTGTATCTTTTTAATTTTGGGTATTCGTAAAAATTACTTTTTCCCCAAGTTTGGGTATTTGATTATCCTTTGTGAATGATTTTTTTATATTTTTAATAATGAAACAACTAACCTCTCCTCAATAGAATCGCATGTTTAAATGTCAACGTGAGTATACTGATTTTGAATGCTATTCAACAGTGAGTTCAACTCTCTTTACGTAAATTACCTGTATTTTAATTCTTCATAATTCAGAAAAGTAGAGTCACAAAACAAATGGAAACGAAAAATGAAGGGTAATTTTAAGATGGAGGATTAGACGTATAAAATAATGTAGTTTTAAAAGAACTAATAATAATGTTAAATAAAAGTTATTAAATAAAAATATAACATCACGATCAGTTTCTAATTAAGTATTTCACATTGCTACGAATTATTTTACAGGAAAAGTGATAATTGAGCTTTCCAGTTTCTTGATGACTGTGTGGAAGAATTTGGTTACAATAACCATAATTTATAGAAGAAAATTTTTGTAAAGTAAGTTCAAAATCATCAATATTAATAAAAATTTGCAAGATACTTATTCAATTTAATTATAATTTCTGAAATCCTTTATAACCACGAAACGATTATATACTTAATAACAATTGCAAAAATAATCTAAAGTTTCCATCATATTTAGTATATTATAACAGGGAAAATGTTTAAAATTCTTTTTTTTAATTACCATAATTGAAATAGCTTCACTGCACCCTTTTGAAAACCAAATTTCCTCTTTTCTAGAAAATATTTTGAAAGATTAAAATTATTTACTGTTGATTAATTTCTTCTAAGTTTACTTTTATATTAAATTATTGTAAGAATAATAATTGGTACAAATAACGTGACTCCAATTAAAAGTTTAGTTTACCTGCTTATAAAGATATGTTTACTGACATAATATTTAATATGTAAATAAAGTATTTCAACACTGCCACATATTTGCTTTTGTTAATCCAATTTGATTAGAATAAAAAAAAGTAAAAGTGAAACATTTCAAATTCTAAAGTTTTGTATTATCTAATTCATCCGGAGTAATTTGTTATTTACACAAAAGTATTTGGCATATTTTGAGTTTATGAACGTTTGAAATTAATCTTTAGGACTTTTTAAATAAATTTTATTAAAAGCTCAAAGAATTGAATATCTTTTTTTGATGCTTTCATCATTTTTTTTCTGAGATTCTTAATTATTTTAAAGGAATGAATAATTCATATTAAAATTATCATTGAACTTCTTTCCATGAATTTGAAATACATTCACTTTCAAAAGAGGAAATGAATAAATGATAAAAATTATTTTTAAAAAATGTTTTTGTGCCTAAATTTTACCGGAGTCTTTAGAAAACTTATTATTTCCATATTTTCATTCAATTCCTTAGAAGGAAGAATAGTATGTAATTGTAAAAGAGTTCGTTAACATTTTTCTTCGATATATGTTTCAAAACGGATTACTTTTTCAAAGGAATGTTTCTTAATGATTGAATGTAATTACATATTTTTTTTAAACCGTGGCGAATATATTTTATAAAATAAAACAGAGCTCTACAGATATTTCAAATCAAATGATATTTTAATGCTTTCAAATTTCAGCTTAGTTAAAAAATCATGAATTGAAACATGCAGTTAGCCAAAATAAATTTTTTAAAAGCTGGATTATATTTTCTTTGTAATATTTTCCCTCAAAATAAATCTCTGTCTACAGATACTTGATTGAAGAGTTAAAGTTAAAATCTGGTATAATTTCATATATTGCAAACAAAATCATTTTACTTGTGGGATAAAATTTAAATTAAAGAAAATATAATGAATATTTTTTTAAATAAACCGTAGAGTAAAATTAGAAATTGGAAACATTTTAAGGATATAAAATAATTTTAAAGTTATAATATAATAATTTTATGCAAATGCATTCTAATTATTATTATCATTATTATTATAATTATTTTGTAATCGAAGCGTTGCATTTGCAGTGTATGTGATAACAACAATATTTCTGAAGTTAGTATGAACTTAAAAGTTGTAAACATTTAATGTTGTAAAAAACTTTCAAACTAGCCCCTTTTATATAATATATGAATCATAATACTTTTTTTCCAAAGAAGTAGTATACAAAAGAAAACTGAGTTTTTGCAATGTCTTTATTTCCAAACTACATATAAACACTTGCTTAATATTTATTTTCTATTAAGCAATCATATAGTCCTAAGAGATGACCTTGATAGTATTCACTAGCTGAAAAAAGAAATAAAAGTATTAAATTCAATATTTTTTTTAAATAAAGGAATTATTTGTGTTAAAAATATTTACTTTCGTCCTAATATATTGACAATATTTGCATAATTAACCAGAAAAAATAAATATTTTACTCTCCTTATAAATAAAATATCATCCTATTTAAAGAAAACTAATATCAACAATTCACTAAATATTTTGTTAAGATCTTTTCTTTTAATTAAAAAATTAAAGGCACATTCTGATTAATGTTGCATGCAACTTTCTACAGAAACAAATAAGACATTTCGTTTTCTTTTTTTAATAAATAAAGATTTCACAGATAATAGATTTGAGAACAAAAAAAAATTTAAAAATAAAAACATAGAATGATTTATTACTCAAGTCATTATATTGCACAAAGTTATTACAATCAAATTTCGAATACAAGCTTAAAATACATAATTTCAAACACAATACAATGAAATTTCTTAAGTAATAATTATCATTTGTACAGAAAAACATCAATTACCTTAAATTCTTTAGCTACCTAAAAGAAAAGAAATTAAAAAATTTATTGACTAAATGTGATTTAAAATTTTCAATACTGCATACTAAATCATTAAGATAATTAAACACGGTATAATTTGTGTGTGTGTGTGGATAAAATCTCAAATCTGCAACACAAATATAAAAGTATAACAACATCGTAAAATAATATATGAAATTGACAGTTGCGTGTCTTTTCATCGAAAAATTAGTTTATTAAGTATGTCAATAATTTTCAGCTGGATTTCTCTTAGTGGAATTTCTAAAATAACATCAAGTGAGATATAAAAAAAGTTGATTTCCGATAACACTAGCAATTCTCTCAGTTAAACAGAAATAAACTAATTTACAAAATTATGGTGAATTATTACAGTGAAAACTAAAGAAGTATATAGATAGCAGCTTATGTAGCTTCAAAATGTTTTTAATGAAACTTTTTGTAACCAATTTAATGCAAATACTTGTATCAACCTACTGTTTTAACTTGAGCAAATCTGAATTTTAATTATAGATTTTGTTCGTTTTTTTTTATTTTTTAAAATGTATTATTCTAATGAAAATTCCATAAAAAATATTTCAAAATCTTTTTATGTTTGAAAAGCAAAGAGTTTTACAAATATATTTATTTTTATTTGGATTAGTTAATAAGTTTATTTTGTTAATTGTTTTATTTTTATGTCTAGTTTGATTACAATTCAAATACAGATTCCATTTTTTGCAGGAAAACATTGCCCGGGAGAGTTAAAAGTGTTGTATTTTCCTTATTAATAATTAGATTAAAAATTTGATTTCTTAAATTATTTTTCATGTTTAAATTTTTTAAAAAAAATCCTGAAATTCTAAGTAGAAAGAAAAAAAGCTAACATGTATGAAAAGAGCTGAGAAATATTTTTAAGTAATTAAAAGATTGAAACGTTTACGAATTTTCATAAAAAATAATGAAACTAACAATTTAGGGAAAGAATATTATTATTAATTTAATTCTCTTTTAATTCTTGCATTTAAATGTTATTTATTCAAGAAACATATTATCAATAAACCATACTAGTTACAATGAAGATTGAGCTAAAATACAAATAGTGACACAACTCTCATAAAATATTTACAAATTGTAAACCTAAACGTTTTTTCTTAAGTAAACGTTTAAAAAGCAATTTAATTTTGTTAAATATGCAAAATTTTAAATAATATATCATAAATTTTAGTAACAGAAAATGTATTTTTTATGTTAAAATAACTATAAGTATTTAAAGTAATAAATTTTACGAATTTCAAATCAATATTAGTTATCTTACTTGTGGTAGTTTTCTCATTTGAAGCTGTAAGTAAAAATATGTACAATCAAACTTAAATGTTAATAGTTAACGGTGATCTAAAAAATAAGATTAGTTAATATAAAAGAATATATTTTATATGTATACTTTATTTTTATCTTACTTATTTTTAGATATGTATTAGAACTAAAAATATATAAATAACATTTCATTTTATAACGTTTGTCTATTCACAACAATAAACTTTCTCTTAGTATTTTCAGGAGTAACTCAGCAATAAAATTAAAGAGAGATATCTTTAAAAACAATTATCTGAAATACTTTTTTATAAAATGGTGAGAATAATTTTCAGCTATAATTTAGATGAAATATTGCGTATTTCAATAAATTTCAAACTATGAATTAAACAAAGTTAAAATTATTTTTCAAGAAACTATTAAATAATTGATATACTTTAGAGCTTATGCTAATTTCCAGGGTGATAAAAATGAACATGTAATTGAAAAAAATGCATTGATAAAAGAAAGAAGTGATTTATACAAAAAGGTTTTAGTGTTTCGCAGGTTTTAAGTGAATAAAAAAATTTAAAAAGCATTTAAATGTACTGTGTGCAAAGTGTAGGGAAACAAAATTAAGGTTTATATAGAAAATCAAACAAATAATAAAGCATCATGTACGCAATGTGATACTCAATTTAATTTGCAATTATAATTTTTTCAATTAAACTGCATCCACATTTTAAAGATTTTTTTCATAGTTCTAAAATGCGGAAATTTACCAATGTGGACAACTGAGAACAATCGAATAATTTAAAGAGATAATTTTCTAATTGATCTAAATGCAAAACGATAAAAATACTCCATCAAATAAGTAAGGGTTGCAATATAGTTTTAAAACATCTCTTAAAAAATGCAAAATTGCATCAATTGTGTCCATCATTTTATGTAATTCAGTTAAAACCGGATATTACTTAATTTAGAGGTATAATTATCCAATCCAGCAATAGTTTTCTTGAAATTTTAATATTTGTCTACAGTATTGTCAAATCAGAGCTTTATTCAAGAGATACAGCAAAGGCTTTGATTACAGTGAGGAAATATGGGATAGCACACAATCTTTATCAGATGTAAATTTTATTCAAACATAAAAGGGATTTTAATTAAAGTCTATTCTCTTAGATTTCACAATGGTGGAAGAATGTAGATAAAATTTAGTATATTCTGCTATACAAACAGTGTGAAAAACATTTCTGTATTAAATAGTATTAGTTTAAATGTCTATCCCCAAGACAGAGAAGATTCATGCAGATCGTCTTACTTCGTCCTGAACCGTGATTTGGCAAAAGCTTACAAACGAAAATCTTTTTAAAAATATTTAGTGTCACTTAGGTTAGAATACTCGTATAAAATTGTGTTTTAAGAACATTATTGAGATAAAACATTACTTAAATACATTATTTTGGCAGAAAGATAGCTTAGAATTACCTTATTTTTAAAAATATTCCATTCATAAAAAATATTCCTATAATAGTAGTATTTTGCTTATATATAGCTAAGACGTGTCTGTAGAGATCTTGAAATAGTAATTTTGAAAAGTTCATATTACTTTCAGAGTTAATACAAATTTTGTGAGTGTGAAATAATCATCGGTGTTTTTGTGTTAAAATATCTCCATCCTAACGTATTAAAATATGAATTAATCCACTTCTAATACATACAGTGGACCACAAAAGTGTTCGTACACTTGCAATTTCCGATAAAATTTAATGTTTTCGACTAATAAAAACTAATGCATTACAATTGTAATTTTTTTATGATATCTGCAACTTATTCTTAATTCAATGACATAACCAGTTTTTTAAAAAATAGTATAAATAGTATTTTTAAAAATTAATAATCAAAAAATTACGCTGCAAAAGTCTTCGTACACTTAACAAAAATCTCAACGTAGCGTTAAATATTGTATTTCTTTCTCAATTTAATGCTTAGTAGAATATCTTTTAGTGTCCGCAACAACTTTTAAACGTCTTGGTATAGATTTAATCATTTTTTTAAATAATATCTGCATCGATTTTATTCCATGTTTCTGTTATGGTTTTTACTTCCCATTATGTATTTATATGTCATGTTTTCTTTTTTTAAAAATCAAATTCTCACGAAATATACTCTACTGGGCTAAACAAACTGATTCAAGAGGTTTTTTAGAATTTTAAGACAGTTATAGAGACACCAGTGGCATACATTAAGAGGCGTGCGCTTAGTGTCATCATCCTGTTAAAAAATGCAGTCGTCTCCAGTATCCAAATTTTGGGTGGATAATTTAAAATTCCCCTTTAAAATAATTAAATAGAGCTTATGATTCACCCCCATTAAAACATATCAAATTACCTAATTTTCAGGCCGATTTACACCTCCATGCAAGAACACTTCCACATTTACGGTTCATTGATCTAAAAAGATTCCTTGGATTAAGTTTCAGAAAATTTAAAATTGTCGGCAAATTGATTGGGATAATAGAAGATTCAATATTTTTGGTTCTGATGGGCATGAATAGTTTGTAAATGAAAAAATGAGGAATTTAATCCCATGAATTTATGTAGAACAAGAGCTCCTCTACTTCAATACTGAAGCATAGAAGAGGAAGTAACCTTGTGTCTCCAACTTAAGAAATCCCAGTTCAGGCATTAGACAGAGGTATAAGCTATATATAGGGAAAATATTACTGTAAATGTGTATTTTCCAAGAAAATAGATTATTTTGAGTATTGCTAGTTCTAGGTTAATTTTTTGCCAAAATCTTGTATTTAAATAATTCTTTCACTGTAATAATACTCTTAAAACAGTTTTATGCGTGTATTCTAAAATAAATGACACTAATTATTAAAAAAAAACATTCGCGTTTGTGCTCTTCTACAAAATCTTGGTTCCGAACGTAGTTGAGTATCTTAATCACAGATTATATTAAATGCGCTCTTCATTTTCGTCAAGCTCGTGTTCAAAGTGTGTTATTGCGTTTTCAACAGCAGCGTGCAAACAATTTCTCCTATGAATTAAAGAAGCATTATATATTAAGTTTGCATTTATTTTAAGTATAGTTCGTATTCTTCCTTTATATGCGTGTTTTTCTCAAAAATTATCTGCAACAAGCAATATATGGATTCAAAATTGAGGAAATGAGGAGGCAAAACAGTAAAAAAAAACACTTTCCAAAATTGTCCGATCACCTCCAAAAAGAGAACTCAGCAGTGTAATTAGTCAGGGTAATGTAAAGTGGTGAAGACATTATCCCCCACCCCTTCCCCTCTATCTTAGAAGGTTGGGAAGAATTGCTTCTGAAAGTCACTGTTACAGTCACCGATTATGGAACACATTTAAGAGTCACAACGCTTCTCCTCTAAAAAAAGAGAACTAACTAGTAAAACCCAGCCATACAGTATTGTAATCAAAATCTAATCATGAACACTATTAGGACTTGAAGTACCATAAATTTGACATTTCTGAATATTATTTGTTCACGCTAAGTTGAAATGTTCTTTTTTGAACAACAAAGTATTCCAATACCATTCTATGTGAAAGGAAATTATGAATAAAAATTTTCACCAACTGAGGGATTTTTTTCGGTCAGCAAGATTTAGTGCTTGTACAGTGAAGATATTATACAAACACCGATTGGCAATAGATGGAGTCATCCTTCATATGGTTGACCATCGTACAGATAAATCATGTAGCACATTTTAAGCCCTTGTCGGAGAACAATTGAAACTGGGAGATTAGACCCCGACAAGAGCGATATCCACAGTTTCGTTTGACAGCGTAGTCTATTCATCTAACTCTCCAGTCAATTTTAGAAATCATATTTTTCGAACTTTGCCTCAGGCATTTTTCATAAGCATTTAAAATTCGTATTATTCTTGAAGTAAAGTTGACAAATTACTGCAATTCTGAAAAAAAGTCCACAAGTAATTTACTTCCTTCTGTAACATCAAGGGACAGAATAGTTTTGCAGCATTAACTTCTGGTTTTCAGAACTATTCCAAATCCATACCATGTCCTTCTTTTTGAAGATTAAAATTGCCATATATGTAAATCGATCTAAGTTTTAACTATTATTAACTTACATCAGCCATCTTTTCCCCATGCTCCAAATAAGGTATGCAACAAATTTTATACAATTATGCAGCAGAAGAGTCTCTACGTAAGTCCAGATAGGGTATACTAATTTATATAACCACTTATACTTAATGTCATCATTTTGAAGTGTTGTTGACACTTTATAAATCTTGAAGTAGTGATGCTATATTTAATAACTAGTAAAGTAAAATTGTTAAAGTTAATAGATGCTGGTGAGAGGTTTTATTAGCAAGATAGAAAAAGAAAGTTACATTAATATGAATGAGCCTTCCTAAATGTTTAATTAACAGTTAAAATATATTTGCGTTCAGCTCGAAATATTTTGTGCTATCACTTATTTATTTGATAAGAGAGACAGCCTAGTATTATGTGAAATTTCTTAAAATTAAAACTAATGTCACAGCGCCTCTAATAGGAATTAGAGATGAATTATTCTCTCTCTCTCTCTCTCTAATTTAAAATTTCTCTTAATTAAACGGCTCTAATATCAAGTATATGTGTTGAAATTTGCTTTTTGAACATATCTAAAATATTGGTCAATAATTTTAAAAGTAATAAGGTAATTACCTGATCCAGAATTGGATTTTCCAGAATCATCTAGAAAAAAATTATATGTTCATAATCACCTTTAAAGCTTTGCACGTATTTAAAGAATAAAATAGTTAATTTCTTTAATTCTTTGAAATAGTCTGTTAAAATGTGAATACATACATTCAAGTGATCCTAATTAGTTCTGAGTATTTATTTTTTATTTGCTATTCCGGAGTTTACCTGTTTAATGCTATTGAGTGTTAGTTATTTAATTTTCTACAAAAATTTTGCCATATTGCTTTTAATAGATGTGTTCTACAGGCAATCAATAAATTTATATAATGGTTTCGCATCTTTTTATAATTAAGATGCTTTGATAATGCGAGGATTATAATAATCATCACATATTACTCCTAAAGTCGAATACTGTAAACATTTCAATCAAATAGTTGAATTGTATTGCATAAACATTATAGAAGGTTAGAAATCCGTAAATAGTAAAATTTTATAGTGTGTCATATTCTTTGTATTGTTTAAATAGGTTTATTGACAATATAATGAAAAAAGGTTTTATTAACAACCTTTTAAAAGAAAAGGATTTTATTTAAGAATATTAAGTATTAAGAATAAAATTTCTTTTTAAAATGTGTTTCGGATATTACAGTTTTTATGTTTCCAAGGAAAATCACAGAATTTCTAGGATTATTTTGGAGAAAATACTTAAATGGACCTTTCAAATTTGAAAGAGATACGTAGTTTTAAGAAAATAGTGAAATTGCAAAGGTATTAAAAATAATACTATAATGGAAAATGTATGCAAAAGTATAACTGTTTATTAACTTCAAAATATTTTAGCATAAATAATCAATTTTTTTAGTACGAGGTATAAAAATATATTTAAAAATTTATTTTTCCAAAGGCAAATGTTTAATGAGTTGTTGTCATTTTCTACTAAAAGTTCAATTTAGAAATGTAATTGTATTTCAATTTACACAATCATTTCCTGCATGAGGCACAGATAATTGTAAACATAAGAACCATATTAAATAACTATTATCTATATCATTATATATGGATAATAATATGTGGAACACTTCAGAATAAATATGTCTCATATATAAACAAAATACTTTTTAATTGCAAATAATAATTAGTTCTAAATAGAAAATTGTAAGAAAACATTAAGTTTAAAATAAGTAAAAATAAAGAAAATTAGTATATAAGCTTACTAAATTTTCTTAGCTTTCAAATAACTGTAATTGCTTAGTAATATTTGTTTAATAATATTTTGAAGTACTTAAAGTGTATATTATGCATAAAATTATTCAATAAAAAAACACTTTTATAAATTTAAAAGAAACTTTTTTATTTCTACAAAGACATTTCTGAAATCTCTTAGTTTATAGTTTTCATAGTAACACGATATTTACCTGATCCGGAATTAGATTTTTCCGATTGATCTAGAAAAAAATAGAAATATAATATCACGAGGGAAATTTAATTTCACTGACTTAATAAGTAACGAATTTTCAGTTTAAAATTATTCCCCAGATTTCACTGCACCAGAATAGATCCATCAGATTATGAAATACTTAAAACGTGAACAGTTGTCAAAAATTATTAGTATTGAACATGTTTGCATAACAAATGCTATAGTTATTTAATTTTTTTTTCTAATGTAAAGGCGAAATACATTAATAAACGAATATATGAACTGACAAACACCAAACAGATGAATTAAACAATTATAATACAAAAGGTGACCAAAGTCATGCCTAAGACATTCTTTGGCACGCCAATATGGAGCGAATTTAGAGTCGTAACTAAGAAGGGCCCTGTAATAATGAAGATGTGATCTGTTCATGAATTCTCCAAGTTTACAAAGAGGATAATGAGCTTAGGCAAAATTACCAATTCTGTTACATGCTCGCCTTTGGAAAATATGGCATATTAATTGCCAGAAATTGGTGACTGTCTCAAGTCCAAGCCATTGTGGTAAATGAGCGAGATCATCCATTTCCAAATGTTTCGTCTGAACATTGTTCGCCATTTTTGTCCGGTATCTTTGTTTAAGAGAATGTATTATGATTTGTTCTATTGTGTAATATGACATATTTGAGTGAGTGGTGTGCATCAGCTTTGTACCCTTTCATGCGAGGACATTTCTTTGCTCATTTTCAAAGATGCTACTGTGACCAGGGAGCTATTGTGTCAAAACGTTTTTGTTTTTCTTCAGCAGGTATCGCATAAGTTCTCGATTTTAGATAATCTCTAATGAAATAAGGTTTCTTAGAGACCCAATGGCCCGTTTCGTTGCTATTGAATCTGAAAGCAGGAAAGAATTCTTGAATTTGCAATTGAGATCAATAGATGTTTCAATATGATCCTTAGGCCCTCCATCTCCCCATTAAAGTGCATTTTTGCGTCTACCAGTGGAAACATTGAATGAGAAAAAGGCTAGAATAAAACTTTGAGCCTGCAGACATAAGATCTTTGCAATACGACCCGTCTGTATTTTTGTGTATCCAGTGAGGATCTGGGTATTTAGTATCAATTGTTCCCAGGGCAAGACATTTCAGTACCTCTATAGGTGTTTCATCCTTTTGATATTTTTCTAAATCAGGTTAATGTGTATATCAAATTATAGTTAAGTACATAGATGTTGTTAGATAAAAATATATTGTTGCCAAGTTAATAATTGCAATACAGACATGCCTGGAGTCTCGGTATATAGTTTTAATAGTAATAAGGTAACTTACCTGATCCAGAATCAGATTCATCTAGAAAAAAAATGAAAAAAAAATAAAAGTGTTTAATTCATAATCACTTTTTCACTTATCGAAAAAAAAATTGAAGTTTTTCGTTCTTTGAATCGTTTTTTGAAATGTGAATCAATTTTTAACCAACTCAAGGCTTTCAATCGCGATTTTTTTCTCTATTGGTCATTTTAGCATTCAATTTTTAAAGGACTGGCTGTTCTTTATTTTATAGTATAAATTTTGGTACATTAACTTTAGCAAAATTAGTACTAAATACTAACTTATGTAAATTTAAATGCCAAATATTTGTTGTTATTGTTGTCTTTCTATTTAAAAAAAGTTTGCATAATCAGTCAATGATATATTTTAACAATTATCGTATATCAAATCATTATAGGTATGAAAACGTACGCAATATATATATATATATATATATATATATATAACAAATGTGGAAATACAAATAAGGACTCAAAAATTAAAACTCATATTTTGCCCTTTAAAATGAAATAAATATTTAAAAGCATCATTACATCTGTTCTCATCAGTACTTTATAGCAAAACATACAGTTAAATTACATTAAGTTTGAGAAAATTAATAATTGTTAAGCATAGGGAAAACAACTCTTAAAATAACTATAAAAAAAACACATACAGAAGATCATTAGCTCTTTGTAAAAAATGTTTGTAATATATTTTCTTCTTTGCTTTTAGAGAGAAAACTTCGCAACGTCAGAATAATCGTCTGCTGATATTTTCTTTTGATTGAATTGTAAAATAATTTTTTTTTCAAACAATGGATAGATGATTCGAAGTTTAAGTAACTGCGATTTCCGAAGAGAAATAGTGGTATTAACAAATTAGAAAGCGGTGTAAAATTCATGGTTATTGCAGTTCAAGAAAATGTTTTTATAATATATTAAATTTGATATTGAAAAAAAAATCATCATAGCTCAAATTAGAAATGAAAACTTGACCACGAAATGTTATCTTCAGACAGTTCAAACGCAGGCAACTATCAAGAACTCTTATAAAAAAAAATATCCACCGACTTAAACATTGCATCCCATCGAAACTAGGTATGTTTTCGAGCACTTTAAGTAAATTAATTCGTAAAGATTTAAAGTTTAAAAAGATATTTAAACCTAAAGTCTGTATGCCTTTTCCTAAACCTATTGTGAAAGAAAAATAATTTGCAGAAAATTATATGCAAAACATCTAGCTGCAGAAAAATGAAATTTCTGGTAATACTCGATGTTATATTAGTATATTGAAGCGACTCTAATAAAAGAAGATACATTTTATATTGCTCAACTGACAAAAATGACCGTTTGAAACGACTAGGTTTAGTGTACAGAAAAGTTTGCTAAGTAATTCGCGACAGTTGCTGAATTTTATTAAAACGGCAATTTAAATATCAATAAAGTCCCAAGTAACACCAAAATTAATTCTATCTGCTAGCAGCAGAATATCTTAGAACAAATTTTTGAAGATGATTTCCAGCCTCACTTGGAAAGAACATTGATAAAGTTGAGCTTCATATGGAGAAATAATCTTGTCACCCGTCTAATTAAAGCGCCACTTATACTAAGAAAAGAAAGAATTAAAAACAGGAATAGATTGTGTGAATAAATCATGCATTTGATAAAGTACCTGTAAAATTCCCAGACGCTTCTCCAATGAACGTTTGAGCTTTCAGTTTATTAAAACGAGCCTTATGAAAACAGCAGCATTCAAAAACACTGAGTGGTCTTTGGAAAACGGTTCAAAAGGGATGGGGTAAAATTGACATTGTTATATTTCTTAAATCCTTAATTCCATTAATTAGTTAGGACGATTATATATATAGATTATATTTTTATATAATTTTTAATGATTAAGTCCATCTTTATGCATTTTGTTTTATTGACGAACCTCACATAGAATATATGTTTACAGCGTAAAGAACATTACATACTCTGACTACAAGCTAAATAAAGTATATCTTTCAAATGACTTGTGCAGCGCCATTTATTAGTTTAACATTCAATTTACAGCAGGCATGGTAGTACTTTAAGAATAAGTTTACTTTCAAGTTAAATTCGCTCCAAAGCTATTGTTAAGAATTATGGATATCAAATAGAAGTCAACCGCTATAAAGCGCTGCTCTTATAGATAAAAAATAACTTCCAAATTCGTTTACATAAAGTACAAACAACCTTTTGTATATATTTTTAAAATATTTATCGCTATAAGAATATATGACACAACGAAATGTAATCAAAATTAAATATTTGTGTGCATAGGAAAACCAAAATTATTGACTTAGTACTGCGATTATTTTCATTTTTTAATATACTCACTAGATTTTGAGGCATCAGAAGTGGATTCATTGGACAGCGAATCATATATAATAATAATAATAATTAACAATAATAAAAAAAAATATGTTCTAAGTATTTTTTTTCCTTTTCAAATGATATATTTTAGGGGTACTCAACCTTTTTTCCCGGTGGGCCACACAAATATAACAGGTATTTCCCACGCATGGCTACATGTGTATACTTTGTGTAGGGGTGAAGGTATAAAATCAAAGCAGCATTGGACAAAACAAAATTCATCAAAATATCAAAGCAGTCATTTTGAGTTTTTATTTCGATATTTAACTAACCCTTCCCTCAAACACACACAAAAAATAATTACTTTTAGGCATTTTTTATATATATACAGAGTTGTGGGGTAGTTTTGATTTCCTTTCATTCAAGACCAAACCTCTTATTTACATTCTACTATCTCTTTATCTCCTTCTTCTGACAGACAGTCAAACATTTGTCTGTTTCGACTTGCCAGTGGGCATTTAAAAAGTATAATTTTTTTCTGTAGGCAATAAGAGGTTTCTTATTTGTCCTGAATGTCCGCTAGAGCAGGCTTCACTTCACCACATCTTGAAAACCTTGAACTGGACTGGGACGATATCTATGATAGTCCACTTCTAGTATCGGACTTCGTTAAAGTCATTGATTTGGTCTGACCAGACAGAAGAATAGTCACAACATATTCTACTATAAGAATAGCCAATTAATAGAAAAAAAGGATAGATTTGATTGCTTCTTTGATAGAATTTACCGCTAAATTTGTTGTACATTTTTCTTAAATAATTGAAATTTTTAGAGCAGTGGCCATTATCGGGCCACATACAGCCCGCGGGTCGCAGGTTGAGTATCACTGCTATTTATATGCACGTGAATTCTGTAAAACAAAATAAACTATGCTGAGAAATTAATTAAAATTTGCTAACTGCCACAGAAAATTATTGCTTTAGTATTTTAAGAGTAATAGAATATTTACCTGATCTGGAATCAGATTTGTTGGATTCATCTAGGAAAAAAATAATAGTATTGACTTAAAAAAAGCTATTAAATCATTTTTTCTCTAAATTACGTAAGAGTGTCCAATGTCTTAGGATTTTAATCATCAGATTCTGATTTATCTAAATTCCAAATCAAAAATATACATTTGCCGTTTAGAACATTTTACGCTAAAAATTTTAGATATATTCATGCGAGTGTCTTTATATGAAATAAATAGTATTTTTCAAAGAAAAATAGTTTTTGAGAACAAAATTTTAAACTATCGCCAATGATTGCTTTATTTTGCGTTAATTTTTGAATTTCCCCATATAAGAAATACTACACGTAATGTGATTTTGTTTTAAACTTTTTTTAACGAAAATTGCTGGATTTAAGAAAAATTAGTAGCATCTGGTCATTAATTCCAAAGAACGAGCACAATGTTTACTCATAAGTTATAAGTACCAATTATTTTTAAAGTGAGAAAGAATCCTAAAATGATCAGAGCATCTATTTTTTTATACTATAAGTAATAAAAAATTTAGTTATTTTTAAGTATGTATGCAAACTTTCTCGTAGCTCCATCCTCTTTATTTACCAAGTTACTTGATCATTTTAATTTGGATATATTGAAGTAATGAATGAACTCTTTAAAAAATATTAAATCAGATTAAAAAATATTAACATTTATAAAAAAAAAACTAAATATAAAAAAAATCCAAAATTTAAAATTTTTCCTTTGTTACAAGTCTTATTTATCTACTAAGGTGTAATTTTTATGTGTTCAAGTGTTATACATGTAAACTTTTTTATGAATTATTAAAAATAGGCTATCTTATGACAGCAATAAAGCCTTACCAGATTGATTTGAGTCTCCCGTTGTACTTTCTTCAGATCCAGATGTAGAGCTTTCTCCCGATGAAGATGAAGGTGTACTCTCATCAGATCCAGATGCAGAGCTATCTCCGGATGAAGGTGCGCTTTCATCAGATCTAGATGTAGTGCTATCTCCGGATGACAGTGTACTTTCATCAGATTCAGATGTAGTGCTATTTTCGGATGAAGGTGCACTTTCATCAGATTCAGACGTAGTGCTTTCTCCGGATGAAGACATACTTTCTTCAGATCCAGACGCAGAGCTATTTCCGGATGACAGTGTACTTTCATCAGATTCAGATGTAGTGCTATTTTCGGATGAAGGTGCACTTTCTTCAGATTCAGACGTAGTGCTTTCTCCGGATGAAGACGTACTTTCTTCAGATCCAGATGCAGAGCTATCTCCGGATGAAGGTGCGCTTTCATCAGATCCAGATGTAGTGCTATCTCCGGATGAAAGTGTACTTTCATCAGATTCAGATGTAGTGCTATTTTCGGATGAAGGTGCACTTTCTTCAGATTCTGATGTAGTGCTTTCTCCAGATGAAGACATATTTTCTTCAGATCCAGATGCAGTGCTATCTCCGGATGACAGTGTACTTTCATCAGTATCAGATGAAGTGCTATTTTCAGATGAAGGTGCTCTTTCTTCAGATTCAGACGCAGTGCTTTCTCCGGATGAAGACATACTTTCTTCAGATACAGATGCAGAGCTATCTCCGGATGAAGGTGCACTTTCTCAGATCCAGATGTAGTGCTATCTCCAGATGACAGTGTACTTTCATCAGATTCAGATGTAGTGCTATTTTCGGATGAAGGTGCACTTTCATCAGATTCAGACGTAGTGCTTTCTCCGGATGAAGACATACTTTCTTCAGATCCAGACGCAGAGCTATTTCCGGATGACAGTGTACTTTCATCAGATTCAGATGTAGTGCTATTTTCGGATGAAGGTGCACTTTCTTCAGATTCAGACGTAGTGCTTTCTCCGGATGAAGACATACTTTCTTCAGATCCAGATGCTAGTAGTGCTTCATCGTCCGATGTAGTGATGAGGTGTACTTTCATCAGATTCAGATGTAGTGCTATTTTCGGATGAAGGTGCACTTCCTTCAGATTCAGATGTAGTGCTTTCTCCAGATGAAGACATATTTTCTTCAGATCCAGATGCAGTGCTATCTCCGGATGACAGTGTACTTTCATCAGAATCAGATGAAGTGCTATTTTCGAATGAAGGTGCTCTTTCTTCAGATTCAGACGCAGTGCTTTCTCCGGATGAAGACATACTTTCTTCAGATCCAGATGCAGAGCTATCTCCGGATGAAGGTGCACTTTCATCAGATCCAGATGTAGTGCTATCTCCGGATGACAGTGTACTTTCATCAGATTCAGATGTAGTGCTATTTTCGGATGAAGGTGCACTTTCATCAGATTCAGACGTAGTGCTTTCTCCGGATGAAGACATACTTTCTTCAGATCCAGATGCAGAGCTATCTCCGGATGAAGGTGCGCTTTCATCAGATTCAGATGTAGTGCTATATACGGATGAAGGTGCACTTTCTTCAGATTCAGACGTAGTGCTTTTTCCGGATGAAGACATACTTTCTTCAGATCCAGATGCAGAGCTATCTTCGGATGAAGGTGCACTTTCATCAGATTCAGATGTAGTGCTATTTTCGGATGAAGGTGCACTTTCTTCAGATTCAGACGTAGTGCTTTCTCCGGATGAAGACATACTTTCTTCAGATCCAGATGCAGAGCTATCTCCGGATGACAGTGTACTTTCATCAGAATCAGATGTAGTGCTATTTTCGGATGAAGGTGCACTTTCTTCAGATTCAGACGCAGCGCTTTCTCCGGATGAAGACATACTTTCTTCAGATCCAGATGCAGAGCTATCTCCGGATGAAGGTGCACTTTCATCAGATACAGATGTAGTGCTATCTCCGGATGAAGGTGCACTTTCATCAGATTCAGATGTAGTGCTTTCTCCGGATGAAGACATATTTTCTTCAGATCCAGATGCAGTGCTATCTCCGGATGACAGTGTACTTTCATCAGATTCAGATGTAGTGCTATTTTCGGATGAAGGTGCACTTTCATCAGATTCAGACGTAGTGCTTTCTCCGGATGAAGACATACTTTCTTCAGATCCAGATGCAGAGCTATCTCCGGATGAAGGTGCGCTTTCATCAGATCCAGATGTAGTGCTATCTCCGGATGACAGTGTACTTTCATCAGATTCAGATGTAGTGCTGTCTTCGGATGAAGGTGCACTTTCTTCAGATCCAGTCATAGTGCTTTCTCCTGAACCAGACGTGGTGCTTTCTACGGATGTAGAAATGATTGATTATTCAGATTTTTTTTTAAAAAATGAATTATTATTAGAAAATAATAATCGGGGTTATTTACTGAAATACATCTAGCAAAAATATTATAAACAAAAGAGTTCAATACTAATTTGTATTTTTATTGCATTAATGCAAATACTTTGAAAAATGATTATGTACTCTGTATGATTCAAAGGGGAATTTGAGAAATAGACCGACTAATTGATCAAACTGGGAGAGCTTTTTTTTCTATCTTTGTAAAATGAAAATTGATTTAATTTTTTTAAAAAAATTAGCTTTTAACTTTTATTATTTTAATTATCTATGTATTTCAACAAAAAAGCGTACCGTGTTGGCATTAATTGAATGCATTTTTCGGAAAATATATTTTCATTCTAACACGAAATAAAACAAATTAATTAAATTTTGTAATACATTGGTCGAAAAACATTAACTGCTGAATCTTCAACAGAAGAATTTGAATATCTAAATACAAAACCATTTGCATTAAAGGTATGTTGATAAATTAGCCAGTATATAGAATAAAACAAACATATATTATGGGATATATAGAAGAAATGACCATTTTGAAGGGCAGAATTTTAAATGCATACTTCTCTTAGATCAAAAATCCACTTCCGGTTTTTCTAAATTTTTAAAATGGATTGTAACTTGGCCTCTAGGTAGTGTAGAAACAAAAAAAAGTATGTTTTGTAAAGTCAAAACATAGCTCTATTCAATAAAATAAAAAACAAAAATATCTGTCTTGACTAAATTTGGTCATTTTCAACGTGTTCGGATACCTTAAGTTGTTATGCAGGATTAAAATCGTTACCATTCTACTCATTTGTATTCATAAAAAAATGATTATCAAATATTTTTTGTATAATCTACTTATTCACAAGTATTACTTGTAGAGCAGATTACAACTTTTAGGTAGATTCATCGATAAATATGAAAAATATATAATTTCACATTTTTTTAAACTGTCTTAACATTATCAAACTCTAATTTATACGAAGAAATTATTATTATTAGAAATCGTTAAATAGTAGTTAATACTGATGTTCTTTGTATATCTTAATATACGCCTGAATACATTTAAAATTAATTAAATATGTTTATTTTAATATTCTAATTTTTACTCAAATTTCAAATAAAATAATTTTAAGCTAATTTATTGATTAAACTACTTTACTCTAATTCATTTAAAAAAAATAATATATTTACTATTTTTCTTATCAAAAATTCTCAAATATCATCTATAATTAATCTTAATGTATGTTCAAAAATATTCCTTGTAAGATATATTTAGTATAACGACGAATTTCCATATGAAGTATTGTACACTTTTAAAGTATTTGTGTATAAAAGGAACTATCGCTAACTACAAGATTGTGATAATATCGGTATTAATATCAGTCGATTTAAATAGTTATTAAATAGGTAAGCCAAAGTGGTTGTAATAATCCATATTTATTTCACCAGAAATTATATCTAATGCACATTTGAATGGACAACTTTTTTCAAAAAAATCTTGTTGCAAAAAGCACTTATTCACCTGATTTGGATGGACCTAAAAAAGAAAAAGAATGCATCAGAATATAATTGCTGAATCCACTAATAAATAACATGTTATGTCTAATAGTATAAACCGCTTTCATTCACAAACTATTACTGGCGTTTAAGAACACATGCATTTATTTTTGATACATATATTAAATGCATTTTCTAAAAAGTGATTTTAACAAATATTCTAAATGACACCTTTTTCCCCACATCTAAGCGTTAATATTGAGTAAGTTGATTTGTATGAAAATTTAAAAATAGCATAACAATATAGGAAAGACTTGGATTGTCCCGCTAAAAAAAGAACCCTGAAGGTATCTGTATTCTTTCGGAAAACCATAGCTTGCTACAAATTGATAGTTGAATCTATAATTGGCGACAAGATTGAATAATTCTACAACGGATAAAATGTATTGCATTGCTTTATATCTACATTTAGTGTATCCCATCTCAAGTTAATCTTGATGGTAATAAAACGGTGAAAAAATTAACGAAAGAGGGTTGTAAAACTTCCAACTTGCTTCTCCTCCCCCTTATCATTCCGAAATCATATTCGTTGAAACAGGTCACAAAGTACAAGGAAGTGGAAGGGATACCCACCAAGAACCCATTTGGTTTCAGAGTAATAGGCCGGATTTAGTCTAGCCCTTGAGTATGACACAGGATCTCAGAATACATTTATAAATCTTGTCTGTACTAATATCAAGGGCCTCTGAATCTGAGATAGCGCAAAAATCTTTGACATCTTTCAAAAGTCAGGTACACCAAGCTTCAGCTGGGTACATGTTCAAAAGGAAGAAAAATATACAAAGAAGAAAATTATCTAGTGTGATTCCTTCTTGTGCTTGACATTTAAAGGGAATTGTTTTATAGAGCATGCGTGCATTCTTCAGTCTTCAGAGGATAAGCAGCTACAACAGTAACAGGGAATTTGAGCCCTAACTTAAACGCATGCAGAGAGTTTCAGATACAATAAAAACGGGAAAATATACTTTCAAAGTTTAATCATTCACCTTTCACATCATTTTTCAAAGAATTTACTAGGTGTGTTTATTAACTTCCATATTTCAAACATTGTCAAGTTAGCAATGCTTACAAAAAACTATCATAAAAGTAAATATAAAAATATTTATGATGTGAATGTGTGATCATATTTCATTTGTTTTAGCAGCATAATCAATACAAAATTTATGTTGTTTTTTCTGTAGTAATTTTTGTAGTGTTGTCATCCATATTTTTATTTTGGACTCATAAGTTTTTAATTGGTTTACTCTGAAATGTAACTTATTTTGCATTTTTATGCCCATATCTTATAGAATAATAGCTTAATAGTGTTTTTGCTATACAATTCCAATATTGTCTTTAAATTTAATTTTTTTGCTTTCATAGTTCTTTATGTTTTTATGATACTAATAAAAAACGAGGCTTCCAATCTTTGAATAAAATGAATCCAGTTTTACATTTTAGGCACTGTCATTAAAAAAGGGGGGAAAGAAATCTATTTTTATTTCTGTTTTCATGCCGTAAAATTTCGTAAAATAGAATCCTGCACAAAAAGTGTTAAGATTTGTAGTGTTGAAAAATTTAATTTCACAATTAGTTATATATATTATCCGAAAAAATTATTTGCTTAAAGGCAGAACCTTAAAAAAAATATATTCCTGTCTTTTTGAAATCTTGAAATTGTAAGAATATTTATGATTGTTTTTTTTTTGCTTTTTAAGAGAATTAATGAAAACGATTTTACATCCCCCATATAAACATTTATTCACATCATACTAGGAGATTTGATGTAAATATAATATTTACAAAATCGCATAATAAAAACTTTTATAAAATGAGTTCAATTACTGATTATAGCTTCAATTTCGTAATATTAGTTTAATGTTAAGATATATTCCCCATTTATGAAATTTTTAAACAATAACTCCAATGAGATTAACGTCATTTGCTTAGAAATAAGTAAAATAAATCACACTTACTATATTCACCGTTCATTCCTATTTGAAATGTAATAAATAAATTATTAATTGCTGATATTTGAAAATTTATTTTAAACATGTTTTGATTTTATATTATTATCATTATTATTAAAAGTTTAAGCATCAAGCTCATGTATAGAATGCATTAGCATAAAATGGAACAGTATAAACTTGAATAAATTTCACATTCAGGATTAACTTTACATGCACTAAAGTAATACTCAAGTTATATAATTATATTATTTTAAAATTTGTTTTTAACCATTCATTTATGTATTTGAAGTTATAATTAATAATAAACCAACAATCATTTAATCAATTGAATTAAATATTGCTTTGATTTATTAACATGAAATTTCCTATGCAAAGGCATTCATCAGAAATGCTATGTTATAAATTAGGAAAACTAAATTAAGAATGCTAGGAAAAATATTTATCACTGGTATTCAAAATCATACCTGAAGTTATAGCCATGTCTAAAATAAATAGCATTTATTCAATTAGAGTTTGTGTTTATCATGTTGTAGTACATATGAGAAAATATCCAAATGCGCTAAGACTATAGAACCATTAACGAAGACCAAATAAATCGAAACATTTTACAAATGCTATTCAAAATCGTACCTGTGTTTGGAGTCATATCTAAAAAAAAAATTATGTTTAAGAAAAAAAGGCAAATTTTTATTTAACTTTGAAAAATGTTATACCTTTAATATTAAAACTCTAAAGTCAGTAAAACTATTATGCAATTAACTCTCATATATGTAGAAAATGCTATATAAATATGCTTTAAATATCGATAGTTGTGTATAAAATGTCTCATTAGTAAAATTCATAAATCATATGGATAAGTTTTTTCTAGAGCATTTATTATTCAAAAAATATGATTCATGGACAAATTATAAAATGAATGGTCAATTTTTTAACATACATTTGCAGAAATGGATTGGATCAAAGTATTTTGGATAATCTTATACTTTTTTTAAAGAAAAATGTTGTTCAATTTAATGAATTTTCTTCATTTGAATTATAGTTTTGTTACCACAGTAATAAAACGTATGCTTATATTTTTGTTAACATTTTTTTTATAAGAAAACATATGAGTACGAAGCAAATTTAAGAAAATGTTATTTTCTCTGACCTTGGACATTAATTAACTTTCATATATATATATCAGAACTCTAAAATATAAAACACAACTAACACAACGTTTTAGAATTTGAATGCACAGCTATGGAAACTATTTTTATTTTCGTGGGGTATTTAAATGTTGATTTGCTTTAATTAAATGTGTCAGGAAAAAAGATTAAACAATATTTCTAACATTGGGAAGGATAAAGAGCAAACATAAATGAAAATTAATAGAATATTTTTATAGAATTATTATAGTTCAATACGAACACCAAATATCTTCAACGGTCCTCGGCTTGCTTTGAATAGAACGAGACGTAAATTAAACAATAAATGAATCATTCTATTTCTCTACCTATAATTAAACAAATTTCTATTTATTGAAAACTCTCCTCACAATGTTTATGTTGCATTAAAATCTCATATTAACTTAGTTAACCCAACCAGTTTGATACAATAGCTAACAAAACAAATGATACAAAAAACAACAAAAATCTAACAAAACACTGTATCTCTTTAAATTGATTCAAAAATAAACACAATTTTTTTTTATGAAACAGAGTAGATATAATACATGAGGAATTCATTAAAAAAGTTCAATTATCTAGCCCATTTTAACACGCTTGTGATTATTGAAAGTATCATTTTCGACAAAAGTCTAACGTTATATTTTAAAAAGTGCACTAAAATATTTTTTTTTAAATATTAAAATATTAATTCAATCTCTTAGCAGCTCGACTAATATTGCGTGTCACCCCGCATGCCAGACGCTTTCATTGAGTTCGGGTAGTGACCTAGAGCTCCCTATCGGTGTGGGAAATAAAGATTAGTTTGATTATCTCTTCATCTAGTACTCAAATGTAGCTTCAATTTCGTGGATAGCTCAACTCTTTAACAATGAACCTGCATAGTGTCCCTTTAAAACATTCCACCTGCCTCACTTCTAAGGTAGCGCTTATCTCGTAACAATGAGACCAACCATCCTCTTTGTGTTATCCAGCTGTTTCATACACAATAGATGTACATTAACTGAAATAGGTACATAATATAAATTAACTATTTTCAGGATGTTTTCCATTAAGATTATCGTAATCTTTTGGTCAGTGGTCAGAAATACAGAGATGGAATTCTCAAATTGGAAACTATTTTTGCATGTAAACAACTTCATCCAAGTGCCCATGTAAAGATCAATCACTCCAAATAAGGCTAAAATTCATTTAATGTATAAATTATGGAAAAAAATTAATTTTCAATAAATTTAATTAAAATATATTTTAAATCAACATATGTTTACCAAAAATATTTTAATTGAGACGTAAATTATGAAATCAAAATATTTTGTTCTTACTCATTATTCAAATATTTGAATGAAATTTTGTTGAAAACATATTAAAAATTAGCTGTATAACATTTAAATATTATATTAAATATAGTTCATTTAATCATCATACACTTAAACAAAATTAATTGCTAAAGTAAAATATTACCAAAGAAATGTATATTACAAGTAATACAAAATAAATATTTACAAGCAAAGTAAATTAATATGTTTGATTTCAGGGAATTTTTTGGTATTATAAAAAAAGGATTGAGAGAATTATCTATTACCTGGAATTGGAGCAGAATCTAAAAATAAATATATGTGAATAAATGAAGTATTATTAATATAAAGATTGTAAATAATGTATTTGCATCAGTTATACCTTATCAAATTTATAGAAATGCTAAATAATTAGTATAGTGTTGCAACAATGTTTTTATTACTATTTTTGGTTCATCAAAATTTTTCAATTTTTAAAACTCAACTATTTTGGAAAAATATTTTAAAAATTTGCATTGCGTGAATCAATATATTATTATGATTCAATATATATTTACTTTAAAAACATTAAAACTAAAGCTTTTTTTAAATATTTTTCGTAAGGCAAATACACATTTGATTTTTTTAATCTTGATTATTTAGATTACTAACCATAAAAGCTGTCAAGACTTACGGGCAAAATACTTCAAAAATGAAAAGAGATATTTGGGATACGATTATATTTAAGAAGGAATATTTTATGATATATGGTAACATAAATTTTTATTAGCATTTAAAACTATTTTGAGATTTTCAAGACTGAAATAATATGTTTATATGAATTTAGTATTGGTTTTAAAGTCTTAACTAAAGCTCAAGTAAGGAATTTTAATGGTAAGGAAACAACGCACTTTAACTGAAATACTTAAATTTCCACTTAATTAGATTAATTTCTTTCCTGTTTTTGCTAATAAAAAATGAGAATATTAAGTAATAGTATTTATTAACATTTCATTTAAGATTGTTAGGAATTTTTAAAAAAATGAAATCTTAAGATATTGAGAGAAATATTGTAAACTTAGGACAATAAATTTTGATTTAGAATATTTAAATTTTTGTATTATCAAAATGCTAAGGTATCGAAAAGGTAAGAACTATAATTATATAGGCCCATAGAACTCTTGTATTAAAAAAACCAAAACAGTCAAATTAATTTTGTTCTTCAATACAAAATATCAATAAACAATATCATTGTTGTATTGCTTATGTTAAAATAATGTTAGTACTTAATTTTATCAGTTAATTGTCTCGCTTAAAAATAAAAAGGTATGCTGATAAATTAATATGAAAAATTAATTCGTTTTCATTTAAATAACATTTTTTTTTGTTATCGTTTTTTGAGTAGTTCATGTTAAAAAGTTATTTAAAATGTAAAAACTTTTGCGAACAGCATTAGTTGCAATATTTAAACATTAAATATACTCAATAAAATAAAACTTTAAAATTATCCATATACGTAAATATATATATTTTAAAAATTCAAATATGTGTATCTTGCCAAAATTTTACTTTTCGAACTGTACTGGTTTGCTATGTTACTTAGCTTTTTTTAAACACAATCTTTTACATACCTGGCATATTCATCCCTCCTAAAATAGACATAAATAATATTTAAATTAGATGAATTATGTTCAGAAGTAATAATAATGTATATTTAAGTTATTATAAGAATAATAATGTAAAATAATGAATCTTTACTTTAAGGAAATAAGTTGAAAATCACGAATTATACTTATCGCATTATTACTTTATCATTTATCAATTTTTGACAAAGTCTGCAAAAATTAATCTGAGCTACTAAATTTATTTTATTGCCATGCTTTTTTCATCAATCCGCTTTTATTACGATTTAATACATAATTAAAGTAAAAAATCTTGCTTGAATATTAATCATTCAACATATAATATTCCCAATTTATATGTGTAAGGTATGAAACATAATTGAGAAAAATCATTACATATTAAGAATATTTACCCAGTAAATGTAAGAAATTATTAATAATTTGCTTAAAATATATATTACATGTATGCATCCAAATACAACATATCCCTTTTGATATTCTAACCATCTAAATGAAAAATGGATTTTAAGAAAAGATATTTTTTGAATTTGTTTACACTTGAACATTTTTCAAATCTTTTCTCAAATTATAGGTTTTGTTAATAAAAGTTTAGACTATATGTTTCCTTAGTTATGCTTGATATATTTATTTTTAACTTATTTTTACAATCAGTGTTTTTTTAAGCTCAAAGGGATTTGCTTAACTAATATTTGCTGTTAAACAAATATTCATAAATTACACTGTGTTTTTAAAAAAGTTCTAAACACACGCAATGTAAAAATAATAATTATTAAATGTATTAATTTATTTTTAATATAAAATAATACATTATCATTTATTTAAAATAATATTAATTTCTGTAATTATGTTCAAACAAATTTCGTAGGATTTTAATATTTTATAATATTTTTGTAATTTACCTGGTGCTGTACCCACACCTGTAAGAGAGAAATAAATCCTTTATTTAAAAATAATGCTTTATTTTTGTTTCATTTGGAAACAAATAAGTTTTCTATAATATTATCAAGATTATTAAAATTCTAAAAATATATATGTTATAACATTTTAAACAAATAAATTCAGAATCTATTTCTAAAAGAGATTGCAATCAATATTTTTTTTAGATATGAGCAAATTTTTGTCCTTATATTTTTACGAAACCTGCAATTATTTTATTATTTTTAACTTTAATATCAATTGCATTTGTTCTTAAATTAGTATTTCATTTCCCGTGTAAAAATTTTAATGAATCAATTAAACTATAAATAATAAAATAAAAATTATACGTATTGCATGAAAAATGTTGTACCATGAAAAATTGGGCTGAATGTGTTTAAATTGATGATACGAAAGATAATGCTTATATAAATAAAGGATTTTACCTATGTAAAGATTATATGAATACCACGAAGCGAAATATCAGGGGTTTCAATCAGATGCTGGACCATCTTGCACAACCATTCTACCAGCGACTCCATAAGGCACAGATTCCATTAGCTTGCTGATCATGACTGGAATTTAATATGTTCACAACCATCTTTTTTAATCCATATTTCATCCTTCGATTGTTACCGGAGAAAATCAAGGAAACGAGGTCAATTACATCATTAGGTATGCACAAAGGGTGAGAGCTCAGAAGATTTTGGAGTCAAAGCCAGCTAGTTGGCGTGTTTCATGGTTTGTCTTTTAATGAACAGCATATAATACCAAATCCCTTCCTGTTGGAAAGTACCGTTTCAACAAATGCTTAATATTAGGAGTACAACCGGGCGCAAAACTTTATCAACGGGTTGTCATTCCGTTATTGGGCCTTCGATGTATATCAAAAGTGACTTCCTTTGTGTCTTGGAGTATATTAAATTATTATGATATAATGACAAGTGGTACAGAATTCAACAATAATAGTCGGATTGGTTCTATTTCCCTGACTCCTTCAGACTTTCACCTGGAAAACCTTCATCAAAACTGATAAAGATCAGTGGACGCATTATCTGATTAAGTTTGTTCAAGTCTAGACATATTTAATCTTTTATGTTGGTTAAGTGTCGTTACTGAATTCTTCGTAAATGATAATTTGTATGCAAACCACTTGCAGCTAATCGTCATTATAATGTTCTTTAAGATAATGGGACCAAAAGTCCCAGTGGATTCTGCAATATATCAGAATATGTTTATTATGTGGGCCACCATCACATCCCCTTAACAACGTTAATTGTTTACTTGTGTTATATATAGGTAGTTTGTTTTGAGTAAAATTGGATTATCTTTGATCTGTCTTACCCAAATTCAATACACACTCATCTCCTCTACGTTAAAAATACGGTACGAGAACAACTAGTTGTGAGTGATATCGACCACTTGGGAAATACTCTGATTACGAGAAGGGCTTTCCCATGTCTTATCCACATGTAGGTATCTCTTATCGACGTGCGTTTTCTATAACGCGTAACTCAAAATCAGACTTTTTCCCATGGAAAACAGAGAAAAATGGCGTATACTTGACTCCCCTTGTCCTTCACGTTTGTATCCCTCAATAATAAATTGTTGAAATGTATTTCAGTTCAACTGGTTGCAAGCGTATTACCTGAAATTACTTATTTATTCCTGATGTAGCATTTCCTTTTTCGGGCATTGTGTTAATCTATCTACATATTTATCTGCTAATTCTCTTTATATATATATAGGGGATGCATAAAAATGGGTATTAAAATTACAAATTGTATAAAAAATACCATATTGCAAATAATTAGAATCATATATTAAAATCATCAAGTTAGTTTTTATGTAACTCAGTAAGTATAACAACTTTACCTTTAATAATATGTTAGAATTAGTATGAGTACACATTCTTAAAGAAAATTATGCTGTTATTTATCATTATAAAATAGAAATTAACCCCTTACATAGCGTGTACAAGCAAAAAAATAATCATTTGTTTCAATAATTATCTTTAGATAGCATAGAAAGTACAAGTGAATCTGCTTACTATCATTGCTTAAAAGAATATCATGTATGTAGGACAAAGGAAAAAAAACATTGATAAAAATTTTAATGATTGTTATAGTTATATAAAAACTGTTTAATACCAATTTTGCACACTTTATTTCGTCAGCCTTGATCGTACCTTAATAATTTCTACTATATAAGATTCTTTAGTAATTTATTTTAGTGTTTGTACGGTTATATAATAAACAAAACTTGCTTATAATTTCGAAAGACAATCAATACAGTTACATAGAGAAAAAAACTACCTGGAGGCGTTGATTTGCCTATAAAGTAAAAGAGAAAAACGTTATAGACATCTAACGAAGAATGTTAAAATATAAAACATTTTATATATTTTTTAGAATAAACGAGATAATTTCTTATTTTTTAAGAATTATGTGTAATTTAAAATTTCATTTTTGTTTATGCGAAGTAATGTTTTATATTTACCGTAACATTTGGCGTCATACGCACATTTATGCTTTAGAGCTGCATGTTTTAATTTTTGGTTAGATTTGCTGTATAACATGCAACCCTTTTTTCAAAGAAACTTGAAATATGTATGTCCTTATGTCTTGAATTCCTTTATTCTAAGTATTATCTCCAGGCTTTAGAAAAAATAATGTACTTCTAGAGCTACAACCTTTAAAGTTATATCATTTCCTTTAAATAAGTAGTATTTCTATACATGTAGAATTGTAATTTTTATAAAGCTCATCAATTCTTTTATTTTTAAAGCAATCAATTTTATATTTTGCATATAACACCCTCCTATAAATTTGAATCTTGTATCTCGTGTTAAAAGTGTGCATTATACGCCGGATAATACGGTATTGAATTCGAATCTTTGAGAAAAATGTAAATTGTTAAGACAAATATAATAGAAAAAAATAATACGAAAACTATACCTTTCATCGGTAAACCTGTTAAAATAATAACAACATGCTCAATTATATGACTTTAATAAAGCTTACAGGAATAGTAATTATTACAACGAAAAAAAAAAGATAAGAAAATGAGATACTAGTTTAAGCACTCGCCAAGTATAAATTTAGATTTAAAAGAGTAAAATGCACAAAACAAAATAGACATTTTAATCAACTACATTAATTCATTTCTTATACAAATTTTATTAAGATAATTTCAAAACTTAGGGGTTTTAAGTTACATGTTAAAATATACTTAAATTTCTGCTTATCCTTTTAAAGTAGCGTTTCAATAATGAACCGTTCCGAAGCCTAATAAGTAGTACTTCCCTTTTAAATTAACAGTCATAGAAAATGAATGAGTAATTTATATGCTTTGGTGTCGGAACGTAATCAAAATTTTTATTAAGAAAACTTTATTTATATTGCAGCCGGATTTATTATGGAAATACATCAGTGTTTTAAGTTATCGATTAATCGTTTAAGTGACGTTTGTCATTGTTACAATGTTTTTTGTTCAAAAATGAGGAAATATATGGTTTTGAAATATGCAGAGCAGTTTTCATATATTACATATATATGTACTGAATTCAAGCGACAAAGTAAGAGACTAAGCTAGGACACAAGCAATTGAATGATTTTCTGTCAGATATAATAAGCAAGACAAAACAAATCAGAAGATGATATTTCTAAGGAAAAAGCGCTGCCATAGAATGTATTTGCATCACTGGGTATTAAAGTTCGCGTTTATGACAGTGTACAAACAACACCCCTCAAATTTTGTCGAAAGGCACAAAAGTTTGGTACATGAAATTCCTAAACATGTAAATTAATTTAAACAACACAGGTAGGAATAATATCCCCGACATATTGTATAAAAGGGGTGAAGGTTCAACATATATTTTATTCTGAAATCGTTCTCAGAATAAATTTTTGGAATTATATCAAGAATTGAAAAAAAAAATCATACAGCACTTGTTTGAATTTGACTGCGGTAGGATAGTTTTCGTGTTACATCAGTACTGTGAATTATTGTTCCTAGTTATTACTAATCATTCTCGTCGTAATCCTGTGAAAGTCATACAAATTTAAAATTGATGTGTTATTGATTAACTAAGAAAGTCACACTGTGTATGAACTACGATTAAGATATTGACCAACATTCAACTATTAAAATAGGTCTACGTAAAACAACAGGTCTACATAAAATAGGTGTATGTAGACCCCCTCAATTTTTCACAGAAAAATATGCTAGTAAAATGACACTTCAACCAACTTTCAGCATTTAAGGTATCCGACTGGTTGCAACAACTTTCTTTAAAAAAATAGATATATGTGGATTTTTTTTGTTGTTTTTAGATTTTTTAATGCATTTTATGAAAAATACGCTAAAATTAAGAAGAGGAAGATAAATTATTATAACTAAAATGGTAAAAAAGTGGTAAAAATTGACAAAAAATAACATAAACGCGGTCTACTCTGTAACAAAGGTATATGAACAGATTTTAAATTTTTCAATTCGGATGTGTTGCTATGTTATTCATTGTCAAAATGACCTTTAGGATAAGAGATATTTTAATTTTTACAAAAACTAGAGCACTTTATCTCAGTTACTATACGAAATTGCTTAAAAAAAAGGGATTATGTTCACATAAGGGATTGTAAATTTTGTCATAAAACAGTGATTGATAAATCTGAAGGTTAAAACACTTCTACAATTATACAAAACTTACACAAAAATTTCAGTTAATTATTTTCAAAACTTTTTTAGCAATTCTCTGATCCCGTTTGATTATTTTCAAAAAATCACATCTCGATTAAAACGCTTTTTAAAGTATGGCATCTTGCTTAAAGTAATGACATCTGCTTTTACTAAAACACTTGTAGTTTTTGTTCTATTGAACGGAAATGATAAATTTGGTATTTTTATAAAGCTAATAAGATGGCCCGTAAAATAAATCATAAAAAATATTTGTCAAGGTTTGGCAAAATTCACAATTTTAGAGTAGTCGGATACCTTAAATGTCCTTTATTCAGAGTTTGAAACTAGATTTGAGAATGCTTTGACTATTGTGATGCCACCGTAGACAATACATTTATATGGTCTCATCGAAAAAATAATGTCAGGTTTTAATAGTAACTGATGGGAATATGCACCAACCAAGATCTTGAAGTAAAATTTAGAAACTGTGATGTGGGTGGGTGTGTCAGCATTTTTTTGGGCTTAAAAGAGATATTCATGTTAATTACCCTGAATTGTGAATTATCTTTAAAAAGTTTTTAATTGCGTTTCCTATAGTGAAAAGGAGTTTCAGTGTGGTTTCTAAACTCCAAAACAAAAATAAAAAAAGAATGAAGTAAAATAATAAAGATGACACTTCTACCCGATGAGATTTAGAGTTAACTCTGACAAGACTGATACAAGTTGTTTAAAATTTGTCCGTTGAAATATGAGATCCAACCCTGACCTTAAAAGCATTTATTTCATTGCTCAGTTGTTTTATGTAACAGAGTTATTTTATGCATGTTTCTCCGGTTTTAAACATTATACTTCACTACAGTTAGAAATTTAAATCTTTTAAAGTAAGTTGCTGTATAACAGCTAATAAAAAGTTTTTTAAGTTGATAAATTTGTAAAAATTCAATATTATGTAAACAGGGTCTACCGAAAGCCAAAAAACATGACAAGGGGTGTGCGAGAAAAAAAAGTTTGAAAAGCTCTAATATAGGGTGCCATTGTGTACACCTGCTGTTAAAGTAGCTGATATTTTTCACAATACAGTGAAATCTTTGACATGATTAGGTCCATAGCTGTGTCAATTCGTCATGGCCTCCGTGACACGAATGTTTAGGAATACATTTCATACCGGCTCAATGAAAGACTTTATTTTTAACACGCAGGATTTTTTCGATAATTATTTGAGCACAAAAGATAAAATAGGAAGGTACATACCTGGCATACTCATTCCTGTAAAGTCAAAGTAAACGTAAGAAAATTTGTAATGTTTACTATAACAAATATTTAGTCTTTATAAGTATTATATGAAATAAATTTATTCCGATGGAATTGTATGGTATTTATAATTAATTCCTGTAATATAAAAGTCTGTGTTTCAATTTTAGTGACACATTTAGTATAATGGTTTTTTAAGACTAAAATCAATGTAACTGTGTCACAAAAATTATTTCTTTCAGATAATTAAAGAAGTTACACTATACTGACAATTTTTAATTTAAGAATTTTATTCTTTAAAGAATACCCCGAGAATGACATGATACTCGGTAAAATACGTAATACAGTAGACTTACATGTGCATTTGAGCTTCGTTTGAATGAGAAAATCTCTCGTTAAAAATAAATTGACGCAAAGTTTTACAAACATCTCTTTTATACAGAATACTAATAGTATTATTGTAATAGAATTATACATTTAATTTTTTATGTAAAAAACATAAAAATCTTAAATAATGTTTAATATGAATAAACCTTCAGCTGCGATTGTGTGTTAATTCATAATAAATACATGCCTACATTTTATTCATTAAAGTATAAATGAAATATTTTATCTATATTTTATCTTCCCAAAGAAATAAAATGCAACAGATAGCTCTTTTCAAATTATTTTGAAATTTAGATGTTTAAAGCTGAAAAGGAAGGTAAAAGGTGATTTAATGTAACCATCTTAAGAACTGCGATTCGTTACTCTCTAAAGGACTTATAACATGTTATAAATATCACTCAATTTTATTCGATAATCTTAGAGGTATTCCACTTTTTTTTCTCAAATTGTGGTCACAATTTCATTCTTCAAAAAACAGATTTAAGAGATATTCTTATAAGTTGGACAAAGTAAATGTAAGAATCATAAATTTTTCTATATATTATTCCTTCATCATCTTTAACAATTATGTTTCTTTTTTACTAATATTACTAAAATTGTATACCTAAAAATAGTTTTTTCAAACTAGTCGGACATTTTAACAGTAGAACGTCCGGGATTTCGATTACCCTTAAACGTCCAGCGGTGTCATTTTGACTCCGCGATATAAAATATATCAAGTAATTGTAGTGACTAAATAATTGCAGGGCTACAGCTCGGTAGGGTTTAGTTTTAAGATATTTTAATATTATATTTCATGTAATTATCATATATTATGGCACTTAAGATCATAAAAACTGACGTTGACATTGTGTTTCGCAAAGCTTGTTGGAACATTGATTTGACGTAAAACGTTTCAAGTCACAAACTGCCAGGAACTATACTGTAATGTGGTATACACTCTGTGTCATCCCTAGCGACATATATATCAGGATTTACTGGAATATTAACAATTACATCTTCACTTTATTTAGATTCTTCTCTGTCAATTTCATTCAATCTTATGACTTCATCGAAAACTTAATTGGAGCAAATTCATTCTCTGAAAACCATCCAAGAAATTAGCAATTTCATCAGGGGATAGACATTTTCTAAGAGCCATCATTTGATGGTGTCTGCTCTGCACTAAGTTCAAAAATCGAATGAATTTCCTTTTATGAGCGGATAAGCAAATATTATGTGACGGAACACTTAGATACAGCAATTTTAGTATAATTGATTCATTTCCACAGTGAACTCAATAAAAGTGTATTCAAGGTCAAAATCTTATGCGGTAGAATCTTCGGAAGGTTGTTTTACTAATAGCATCTACTTAGTGGACTACATTTTGCCCAACGACGGCTTTTTTCATAATAATATACTACCCTGGTGTCGAAAAGACACCAGCGGATGTTCTAGGTATGTTTAGTTGAAATATCACTCCTATAACCTAGAGCCCCAAAACTTTTTCTGTATAATCACCAGGGAAAATGATAAAAAGTCATGAACAATTTTCAAATTCCCTGCAAAAATGCGGAAAGGTAACAAAGTAAACAGACTGCGGTATCAAATTGGCATTAACGGAAGTGTTAAAGTTGTTTACGCATATAGCAGATTATAATTGAATTATTCATATGAATATTTGTATAACGATGTTTAAAGAGAGAGAAAGGATACAAATCATCATTTCTTCCTTAGCTATTTTAATGCAACATAAATACTACGATTTCTTATCAAATGATTATTATTATATTTACCTTAAGAGACAGTTTTATTTTTTGGAAGTGGCTCAACAAAAACATATGCAATTAGATAAAAGGCACTGTTTCAGTTTCGATTGGAAAGGTGACTTATGTGATCATAGCGTTCTATGCTATATTCGAACATACGAAATATTCGAAAGTATGTCTGATCTGATAATAATCTATGTTTAACTTGTTTATATATTTTTTGTTAATTGTTTGAGTTCTTGTAATAAAATACAAATTTCATAAAGTTTACTTAGTGAGTTTTTTTATTATTTTATAAACAACATATATGTAAAAAAATAATATAGTGAATTTATTACTTATTTTTAACAACATAATAAATATCAAGAATTTAAACATTTCAATAAAAATATGGCATTTTAAAAAGAACATTATGAATATTCTTATGCAGTACTATAGTTATGATCAAAAATTTAGGTTATTACCTGATCCGTCCATATCACCTGTTAAAAATAAATGGAGTTTAAATAACGTGAAAAAAATTATTTGACAAAATGCCTTATAATTCTCAGATAATACGTCATTTAGGATTTTAAGAAGACGGTGAAATACTTTACAAATTTTAAGGTAATCGAAAACGTTGAAATTAACAAGCCAGAATACGTATTGCTTTTAAAATATTGAATAGAACTATCTCTTTTGGCTTTACAAAACATACTTTGTTTTGTATGTACGTAACCTGGAGGTCAAATTACAATCAATTTTATGAAATTAAAAATATTGGAAATGCGTCTTTAATCTACCAAAAGAGAGCATTTCAATTGTTCCAAATCTTTCATGGTGAGTCTGATAACTTAAAATATTATGAATGTTATATTTTATACAAATTTATGAACCTGATTCATTTCAAGAGAATGTAATAAAATATTCCTTATTGCCAGAATATTTCTAATTTATGGCCGGTAATTTAAATAATGATCCCGTTAGGAATGTCACATTTCTTATAAAAACACGATCAGCTCAAAAATATTTAAATTTTAATAAAACATAAAATTTTAGCACATTCTCTTGATAAATACATCTAGTTTGTTTTAGGAATACTTTTACTGATATAAATTTATTACTTTGTCACTGATTAATTTAAAGTTTTCTTAAAAAATATGGCTAAAACTTGATTTATAATTGTGATTTTTGTACAATATAGATAGTTTTTTAAAAAGATATTATGAGCTAAATATTGGTAGAATTTGGTATGTTCCCAAAATACGACGTTATAATATTTTAGCATACTTTAAAAAAATTGTACTCCAAACGTGTTCGCGGATACCTTAAAACTGACCAACGTTACGAAATGGTTAATTTTTCAATAGAATTTAGAGTCTAAATAGATAAGCATATTTATAGAAAATGTAAGACAGTAATCTGATATCATCTTTAAAACAAACACTTTAAATATTTCCATGCAAATAAAATAAATTATCACTCTTCAATGACTAAATTTTTTTCCATTATTTAAATGCCCTCAACTTCCAATTGTAAATGCAAATCAAAATTTTATAATAAAATTAAATATATTCTACACGGTAAAAAAGATATAACTGAGCTCTTCCCGATTTAATTGCCTTTGTCAAATGACACAGCATGTTTTTCTTATGTGTGTTCTCTTCTAAAAAATTGTCTTAAAATTCTTCAGCAAACGTTAATCATTTTATATCGCGAGCTTCAAGTTTTAAGAAATTATATTCGGTGAAATGCTGTTGCTTGAAGGAACAAAATTTAAATCCTTATTGCATATTATATTTTGAAAATTATGCATTAAAGTAATATTTAGCAGAGAAAATATTTTGTATAACAATAAATATATTTACAAAATTCTGATGTAATTTTAATAAGTGCTATAGTTTTTAATCACTTATTTATTTATGATTAAAAAAATATTTTATATTACCTCCAGTAGGCGCTCCATTACCTAAATATAATGTGATAATAAATTAGGCGTAAAAAAAGGAAAGATAATTTTTTTATACATGATATTCGTATTTTATTTCTCTAGAAGCTTTTGAGTTTGTTTTAGAAATCTTTTTCCTGTTGTCATTATTATGCTATTTATATACCTCTTAAGAAAATCCTGTTAAGTTTTGTGAAAATAAAATGAAAGATTCTTTTTATTCATATAAAATATCCAATATCAAACTATAAAGGAAAATAATATCATTATTCAACCACTTAATTTCTGACGCCCTATAAATACGTCTTGCTCAATCAATGCTTTTTCTTCCTCAGATGCATATATCCGTCCTTCCAAAATATGATTCCATTATTTTCATTGTAACCAGTAAAACCATCTAGAAGGCTTTGAGAATCCAATGAAATGATCTTGGTAGTAATTGCAAAGGGATTACTTATTTCAGAGAAAAATTTGCATTTTTCTGTCTTTTCTTTCTCTCTCTTCCTCCCCCTACAATATAATAATAATACGAGCATCTATGTGAAAAATGGTAGCCCTGGAGAGTGAATCGCGTCACTTTTCACATCATGCATTTTCAACTTTTTCTTATACTTGTTTTTTATATTTAATAATTTTTAATATTGAAAGATATATATATTCCAGATGCATTAAACACAGAATATCAAAAGATATTGATATTTTATAATTAAACCTAGTGAGAATGTTTCCCAATGATCAATGCTCATTTCCTTTCATTCAAATTCTAGATTTAAACTTTTACTAACCTTTGATCTTTTAGAAAAGAACTAAAAACTTAATGTTCATTTTATCTGACAAATTCAAGCAAATATCTCAAGTATATTTAAAGTATTTAAGTGGTTTACAATCATTAATCTTAATCTACTCTAAATACTTAGCTGCGTCATAAATCAAAGTCAGTAGAAATCTCGAAACACTACAGATTTACTACTTTCCAATTCGCAAATACTCTGATTATACTTGAAGAAAATTAATATAATTAAATTTCTTTCAAGTGGCGACTGGATAATTTATCATTCAATGAGGTGGTAGTACTTTGGGATTTTAATTACTCTTCCGCTAATTCATATGCATATCCATGCAAATATAAATTAAAATAATACATCATTATTCCTGGATTTAACTGATTTCGAAACGAGAGTTACGTACGAGTATACTTTTCCTTCTAAATTCAATAAAATTAAAGGGTATAATGAATTAAAGCGATCTTTCTACACACTAATATGAAATTTTAGTTGATAATTTTTAAATGTTTTTTTTCCCTAAAATTGTTATTTTATATCCGGTAAACTGTATATATAACTTCACGGTTTTCAAAAAATTTGTATCATTACATACTTGACACATTATTAAGAATAAATTAATTTTATAAAGAATTCTGTTCTGCTAGATATTTGAAAGTATAAAGATTGATAAAATTAGGATGTTAATGGTTCAATTTTACAGGAAACTGTAAAAGGAATTAGGTAATATGTCTTTTATTTAGAGCTAAAATAGTTATTAGCATGTTTTATTAAATATATTTTTCATTTAAGCAGTCATTTTTCAAACATTAATCCCCTACATATAAAACACTCAAAGGAAAGATACAGAATATAAGTTATACATACCTCCGCCATTAATTTCTAATAATATAAAAAAGAAACATTATTCCGAAGAATTGCAACTAACTTTTAGAAATTATAATTTAATTTATAACATATTAAATATACCACGGATTATCATATAACAGTTTAGTATAAATTTAATAAATATAATCATTTATTTATATAGTTTTAAATATGTTGAAATACAATATATTTATTAAATTGCAAGAATTATTTACCATATGATAAAATAAGACTTTGTTATTTGCAATATAAAGACATGAGTACACTGAACAAATACAAATTGTAAATTGGTGAATAAACTGAATTAATGCAAATTTATAGTGGTAATTTCATCAAGTAATATATACTTATGTATTATATACCATTTAAGTTGTAAGTCAGCAGTTTATTTATTACTAGGATTGCATTTTCGAAGTTAAAGGAAAACTTTGTTGTGGTTTTTATATGAATTAGTTACTGAACATATTTATGTTTGAATGAAAGCCGGAAACGGTATTTAAAAATTAAATCTTTAAATCTGTGTCAAGGTGAAACTGATTTATAATAAATTACATTAAAATATGTAACAATTATTAAATATTTTCTACACATGCTATTTCCAATCATTTTAATTATTTTTACATGTAAATTAAGTACATTGTTCATTCTAGATTTTTCTTTGTTACATTATAAAATGAGTTTCTTTACAAATTATTACGTCTACTTTCATAGTTTACATGGAATATGACGCCTTCATGTTTTATTAAACAATAATTTTCAAGAAATTAGTGATTAAGTGAGCTAGATATAAAGGTATAATAGGGTTATTTTAATAGATTATTATGTCAATTAAGGAATTTATTATACCTGCAGTTGCTCCTGGAGGTGCTATGAAAATAAGACAACTCAAAATTACTTACATTTGCTTTACAAGTATTTCCAAATATTTCTTTACACTATAATATAACAGATCCAAAAATAGATAAAAATTATACTTAGATATTTCTTCTATTTGATTTTGTACAAATAATGATAGCAATTTGAACTGCCGAAGGCTTCTTTTAAAATAATAAGGTAAAAACTTCTAGAAGGACAAAATCTTCAACATCAGAGTTTAAGATTTTTACATCTCACTCTTCCTTCACGTATAAGAACATTAAATTAGTTTATTTAAGAAAAATATTAAATACAGAGGTTTTCCACAAAACATACATCACATATTCAGTTGTTTTTACGAAAACGTAAAATTTTTATTAGATTTATTTCTTCAATTTAAAAATGTTAAAGTAAAAATTAGTCTAAACCTACTTAACTTAAGATTTAATGCTTTAACAAAATGATACAAATACATTTTTTGTGGTTAAATTAAATCTCATTTTGAAGAATTATTTTTAAAAGTACAATATAACTTTTTTAAGAAATGTAGCTTTTTGCACTGTTTAAACTCCATATTTATACTAAAACTTTAATTAGTGTCTACAAAATATTTCATTTTACAAATAAATAAAGCATAGCTTAATTTGAAAAAAATTAATTTTCAGAAGCCGTAAGATACCTCGTAAAAGTATCATTCAAACTTCAATACCTTACAATACTGATTTTGTTTTAGTTAGAGAAATATAATTAAATGTTTATTTTACATAAGAACATTTAGAAATTATGCATTTTTTAACATGTATAAACGTTCAAAAACCCAAATGATTAAAAAAAATATCTTTCAGTCATAAACTTTCATTGACGTATAGAAACAGATTTTGAGTTCATGTGTTACTTAATTTATTTCGAGGAGAAAAAAATCATTCCACGTAAGGATTGATAAATGTCTCTCTAATTTCTTGTGAATAGAATTTTCTTACCTGGAGATGTATTCATTCCTAAGACAAAACACATATTTATTGAAAACTTCATAAATTATATAAAATTGTAAAATTTCATAAACCAATAACAGTCCCTAAATACACAGTGCGTTTGATCATAAAGAAGTTTTGAGCAAAAAATGAAATGGCATTAATAAATTTAAAAATAATATCCATTTATTAAAAAGAAATCATCTGAATAAGATGTAACAATGGTAGTGGTAAACAGTTGGATCAAGATAAATTTAATATTGATCAGAAATTTTGAAAATTAAATCTGATATAGTTAAAGCAGTAACACATAGTAACACATCATATTGACATGGGTTTTTCGACCATTTCTACATGAACATTATACTTATGATTTTTTGATGCGTGTGTGTTTTTTGTCATTCTTAATTAATTAGAAATATTCGATAATCACGGTTTTTTATAATTCTAATTTTAAATGCAAACCAGTTTTGGTATAGAATTGAAATTTTGCTTACAAATTACTGAAAAATTAGAAAATAATAATTATTTTTTAAAATTTCGCTTGGAATATTAAACAGTGTTTTTCCCCCTTAAACTTTTCTAATGATTACTTTTTTTATTTTTATTGATTACATTTAATCCATTGCCCTCATTTTACTTTAGTATGAACTTTCCGCCTTTCATCTATGGATAAATTATTTTACTTATTAAGTTTCAAATGTATGTGTTTCGCAATTATCCCTTGTGATTGGATTGTTATTCTTATTCAGAAAAAAAACAGATTAAAATGAAATTCAGTACATTCACTTATCCAAAAGATGAAAGAAATAGATTTACATAAAAACACTCGAATGTCGAAATCACTAGATAATCTCTAACAAAAAAGAATTATTATATTAAAAAATTAGTAGTAATTTCTGTAATTTTTATATTAAGATACATCTCTAAAGATAGAGAAGCAGAAATATTAATAGGCTGTACGATACTGCTAATACATTTCAAATATAAAGTATTTATACTATAGATCTGTATACCGACAAAATTTTCTATGGTTAACGTAACTTTGAAAACTGTAGATTAAAGGTTAATACTGTAGTGGAATAAGAAATATTAGTTCCTGCCTCAGGTTTGTGATAATAGACGAAAATACACTGTTTTTAAATTTAATTTTGTCCCAATATAGCTTAACAATGCCCATGTGTTCTAAACACACTGATGTGAATAAATTATAGACGGAAATGTTTGTTTTCAAAATAACGTTATTCAAAAGCTTTCCAGATCAACACCTTAAATACCAGAAGATTGCCACGACGTAAGATCTCGCATAATGTAAGCAATGTTCATTACAAAAAAAATCAAAAAGGGGGGGAAAAGCAGAATTTTAGCGAAAACGTAGCAGGGGGCACAACATGATTGAAAGCCAAAACGTCCAGCACCAGTGGGAGCACTAGAATCGTTAATGGTGGTAAGTTACGTGCTGCTAAGCGTTTACCTAGAAATTTCAATGCATATTCGACGGGACTTTTATGCAGATAACTTGTCAGCCAATCCACGTCTTCAATATCCTCACTATCCTACAGCTCTTTGACAACAATTGCGGGATGGACTTATGCATCATAGTCCATGAAAAGAAACTGCGGACCCACAGCTCTTCCAAAAAGACAAGATTATGGAAAGAGAATTTCATTACGATGTTGCACTCTGGTGACTGAACATACTTCATTGAAGTGACGCCCGACATATATCATCCCACTCCGACATTCCCCCATAACCTCAAGCTGCACATCTACACATGTGCTACAGTGTACCTCATCCTAGTTACCGACATTCCCCCATCACCTCTAGCTGCATTTCTGCACATTTGCTATAGTACCTCACACTACTTACCAACATTCCTCCCTCACCTCTAGCTGCATATCCGCACATGTGCTACAGTACCTCATCTTAGTTACTGACATTCTCTCATCACCTCTAGTTGCACATCTTCGCATATGCTATAGTATCTCACCCTACTTACCGACATTCACCCATCACATCTAGCTGCATATCTGCACATGTGCTACAATGTACCTCATCCTAGTTACCGACATTCCCCCATCACCTCTAGCTGCATAT
>BMAO01017561.1:0-13876 GCA_019973975.1 Trichonephila clavata
GTACAAATTCTTTAGATTTAATCCCACCAAACAGTGAATGTACCACAGTTTCTTTCTTTACAGGAACGTATCCCATTTCTTCGGCAAGACTCTTTACAATATAAGACTTTTGCGAGCCGGTGTCCAGAACAATTCACACGATTTTTTCTTTTTTATCTGATATGAGCTTACACTTTAGAGTCTGTAAAAACACTTTAGGACCCACACTCAGGTTGGACATGTTGACCTCGTTGAAAACGTCAGCTTCTTCCGTCTTCTTGAAATCATTTTTTCTTGACTCGTTTGTTTCGCACATCAAGGGAACATGTTTCTTCCCGCAAATTACACGTTTTAAAAATGAACGACATTTTCGGACGGGATGACCGGGAGCCAGACAGGCAAAACAACAATTTTTTCCCTCAAAATCCTTCGTTTTTCATCTAAACTCATTTTTTGTGCAGAAAAACCGTCTGCACTGGGATGAGTTTTCTCGCAAAACGCACATGACTTTTTGGTTTTATGAGTATGTGGATTGGTAAAAAGACCGGAGGCGTCGGGTGTTTTATTTTGTTTTACTCTTGGTTCAAATTTCTTATTTCTAAACCCAATATTGTCTTTCTTTTTGTTTAAACCGAAACCTTGCATCGCCAAACAAATCCTTTCTTCTGATTCTACTTCAGATTTTAAGAATTTTAGTAAGCTACTAAGCCTTTCTTGTGGTTCGCCACTATGATGGAAATCAGGACCTCTTTGTCTTTGCCATGCTCTTAGTATATCTTCCGGTAAGCATGACTCAACCAAAGGATGAAGTAGAGCAGCGCTTTTATCCGTTGTTACGCCAAGTGTCTCTAATGCCCTAATCTGAGACTCCAAATGGTCATACAGCGTACATAAATTAACAGTCGAACTTTGCGAAGCGTTTTGTAAAACCAATTTTAAAAGCTCGCGGACATAGAATTCTATAAGTAAATCAGTTCGACCAAAACGCGATTTTTTAAAGATTCAACAGCTTTGGCGTAGTTGCCGCCGGTGGGTGGAAAACTTTCCACTACCTCCCGAGCGCGTGAGCCGCTAACGGTTGCTTGCACTAAATACTGAAATTTATTTTCTGGTGCTATATCAACATCATTATGAACATGTTCGAACTGGCTCCAAAAAGGTAACCAGTCCTTTAAATCTCCCGAAAAATGGCGTAATTCTAACTTAGGTAAGTGAAATTTCTTTTTTACACTACCTGACTCTGGAGTTTGATCATCTAGAGTATGTAAAACTGTCTGGGAGTTTAATCTCGCCAAATCCAACTCATGTTGTCTTTGTCGTTCTCTTTCTTCTTCTTGCGCTCTTTCTCTCTTCTTCTTCTTGGCGCTTTATCTGTCTTTCAGAAACAGTTGTGGCTAGTACGGTTGAAACAAAGTCCGGATCATTTTTATATTCTTTACTGTTTAAAATTACATCTTTCAGTGTAGATATGGAACCTTCAACGGTAAGTCCTCATTGATCTCTTGACACAAATAAATTAGGTCTTCTTTCTTAAAGCCTTTAACACATGTAAACATATTGACACTTAATAATCCTGTCACCGGACGCCAAATATCGTAAAAATAAAAAATAAAAAGTTTCTTGTATTGAAAATTAATACTCCAAACTATTAATACTGCCAAATCTCATTTATTTCACAAATTAACATGCCAACTAGAGTCCAAGACTCACCTAGTTATAAACAATTTTTTCATGGAATATTTTTAATTAATCCAAACAGAACGAGCACTTCCTTGTTGCCACAGGGTACAAAATAATATACTTTTTCAATACCGTTCAGTTCACGGTGACAAAGAATTAAACAATGATAAATAAATTCACGTGAACAAAACAATAAATTTAAATAATTGTTTTGCTTTTAACATAATAAACTTAAATTTATAAAGTGGATCTCACACGATATTTTCTATTTTTTTCGAATTTTTTAAAATAGTGTTAAAACTGATGCGTTTTTATGCAAATTATTTCTAAATCGTTGCGTATGAATTTCTTTTCGTGTTATTAAATCGATATTCTACACTAATTAACTTCAAGCCTTTCTCTTTCAGATCCATTCATTTAAAAAAAAAAATTCCCAAAACTTTTTTTTTTAAAGAATTTTTAATAAGCAGCCTCAATTTTTACTTCACATTGAATAACTTCGTCAATTATGAAGGTAAACTCACAAAAGCTTTTTCCGTGTGTAAAGAAATATTATCCGTAACATATACGAAGATTGAAAAAATTACTTCCAAATTACGGATTTTAAAAAACATTTTATGATTTTCGTAAACTGATGTTTTTCTGAGAAATAAATTAAAAAGTAGCAATTTGTACATTTTTTATTTCAAAGTACGTTATTTTTGTAAATAGTTGGTGATGTTTGAGATCATTAACGTAAAAATTATGCCCTTAAAATGAAGGTAATGATTTTTTATATAATTTAAAATACGCGATTTTACATTTAGCCAAACATTGGCGTCGAAAATTAGCTTTGCGCCAAAGACTTTTGACCTGTTTCGCCTTCGACCGCATCTAACTCAAGGGTTACACTAAAAAAATTCTGCCTTAAACAGGGGAAATCAGTAACTTTGGCGAGTAAAAAAAAAATGCGAGTGAAAAAGTTATTTTTTCGTCAATTTTTTTTTATATAATATTCAAAATTAAATAACTATATATGTCAGATTAAGATGATAAAATGCATTCAATGCATTTCTGAGATTCACTTAAAATATTTATCAGTATCCAAATTTTTGTTCTCTTTCATAAAACTTATAGTTTACTTTAAAATAATGCCTAATGTATATTTCTTTTTTTTTGACATATAATTTCATAATAAAATCGAAGAATTTGCCCATTTCGAAACTTTTTTTTGCATAACTTCCTTAGAAAAAAAAAGCTAATGCTCATATATATATATATATATATATTATATATATATATATATATATATATTATATATTCTTTATTATTAATTGCGTGTTCTTAATATGTCATAAATCAATACATTTTTTGCGATACATTTAAATTTAATCTTCAATCGAAATCTTTCAATAGTTATGTGAATATCCTGTGGATCCCCTCAATTAAAAATTAATTTCAATTTGAACCTTCCATTCATTATTATTGCCTATATCCACTCTCCGGTTACGGGTCTGTGTGGCGTAGTTGCATAGCGCGTTGCTTTCGCAAAGTATCTAATTCTTTCTTGTGTCTGGGTTCAAATCCAGCGAATTTGATTTTGTTCGTTTCTGCTTATTCCCTCCCCCCCCCCCGGTATATTAATTCTCTCTTCTTCAATGATTGAATTCACTTGCTGCATCCACACTGATCTGAAATTTAATTCATTTTCAGTGCTGTTTAAGCAAATGGTATGTCACAATTAATTGCTAAATGAGCATTTTTAATCAATTTTATTAGAAAATAATTAATAAGTTAGTTTTTTATAATATACTTTTTTTCGCAGTTACGTGTTTAAATAATTTAATTAACACAGAGTGGAATGAAAAACTATAAAATTAAAATTAAAAAAATTAAATGTTTTTATCAAATAGTACTATTTTCTTTTGAATGTTTTTTTCAGTGAATGTTAGCATATAACTAGGTTTTCCCCCAAAAGTGGATTTTTAACACTTACATATGTTTAATCAAACACCCAAACGTTTCAAGAATTATATGTAGAATTTTTTTTTATTAGTATTTATTGATAATGGATTTAAATTAATATATTTTTTTTTAAAATCAAAGGAATGTTTCTATTATTTTATTATTAAATTAATTATTTGTTAATAAAAATTATATCACCTATTATTTAGAATAAAAGTACGTTCTAGAGACATTTTTAAGCTAACTGTAAGTAACGATTGATTAATTAATGAAAACCTGAAAATATTTTATTATTTTAGATTCCTAAAAACTATCTATTATAAAAAAAATGATTTTTTTTTTTTAAATTAAGCATCAGAATAGTTTTATGCGTTTTTATGAAAATTATTTCTAAATCATTGCGTATGAATTTATTTTCGTGTTATTAAATCGATATTCTACACTAACTAACTTCAAGCCTTTCTCTTTTAGATCCATTCATTTAAAAAATAAAATGACCAAAACTTTTTTTTCTGCGATTTTTTAAATATTAGACCAAATTTTTACTCAATGTTGAAGAACATCGTTATTTATTAAAATTATCGCACGAAATTTTTTTTCCGTGTGTAAAAAAATATCATCCGTAATCTGTACGAAGATTGAAAGAATTGCTTAAAAATTACGGATTTTAAAATTTTTTTTGTGATTTTCGCATGCGCGAGAATCATTTTTTTTAGCTCTGTTTAACACTCAGTGGCCAAGTCTCAAAGTGCTCTTCTTGAGTAATGGAGAAAGCGGAATTCCCTTTTTTTACATGCTCTCTCTCATGGCTAAAGCGATCTGCTATCCATAAAAGTGTTTAATTCATTACAGATAAAGGTTTTAAAGTGTTCTAGCTTTTATTTTTTTTTGACAGTTTTCCTCATTTTTAAAGAAAGTCTTTTTTAAGAAAAGTGGATTAAAAAATACTGTAAAAAAATATAATTCTGAAACATATTTTAGCCTCACACACAGTATTATTTTCTTTTTGAATAATTTTGTGTAGTGAATGTAAATAAATTTCCAGGCTTTTTCATTCTTATATATTTTTAATCTAACATTCAAAAACAACGAAATGAAAAAAGGAATAGTCCGTTCAATAATTAACGGGGAGAATTTTTGTATTTATTTTTTTAGAAAATGGATATAAAATAATATATATTTTATGAAACTAAAGAAAAATTTTTTCCGTTATTCATTACTAGATTAATTATGTATTGACAACACTGTATAATCTGTTTTTTTCTGGATACAACGATAGACGGACCTCGAAATTTTCAACCATTCTCAAGTGACGAGGACGACACCTGAGCTTTCACCCATCTTTAATAATTACCACACCACACCAACGCAAGAACAAATTTCGAAAAAGGGAGTTTTTATGACATTGTTAAAGAAATCACTCACATCGCACGCACACACACACACACAGGTGCTATCGGCCTGAGGGAAACACGAAATTTCCATGAGGGTGAAGTTATTCACTCGGTAAAAGGCCGTGCAACGCCGGGCTAAGCGGAGAAGAAAGAAACAAAGAAATCAAAGTAATTTCGGAAAATAATACTGGAAGTGCTGAATTTGTGAAGATTGAGTGAATATTAACGTCCCACTGTTCAGCTACACGAGGCCTTTTGGGGACGGTCCGCGTAATTTTGAACCATGGTCAAGTTACGTGGACGACACCTGAGCTAGCACCCTTTCTCCTAACTACACCACCACACCAATGGGAGGACGTTTGTGCTCTTGAAAGATTTTACGTGCATCGCTCCCCTACACTGCGGGTCTTCAGTGGTACTAGGATCGAGAATTTGTGAAGAGAAGGGAAAATGTTAAGCAACAAAGCCATGATACGCACTCACGGAACATGCACTCACATCGTACGCGTCAAACCCCACTAAAGTGTTGGATTTAGAATAAAAGGATTAAATTAACATGAGGGGATTAAGTTATACTCTCGGTAGAAGCCCGTGCAACGCCGGGCCATGAAAGCTAGTATAAATTACTAGCTGACCAGGCCACGTGTTGATGCGGCTTTGTTTTAATACGTTAGTTCAATATTATTCTAAGCTATTCAATAGAGTCAAACTAATCTTCGTTTACTATATCGGAGGGTCGAAATAAAGTATAAAGCAACATAATGTTTTTAATTTTGTATTATATTCATCTACTATTTGAGTGTAGTAAAATGCATGAATTACTGACAAATTTTTTAAGTAACAACATAAAAGGATTTAATTTAATAAATATGGTGAATAACGTTGATGTTTTGCAATTTTTAAAAACATTTTTATCATTTTAAAGTATAATAATAAATAATTTAATATAATAAATCGTTAATCGATGCACAATATTTTTCGGTAACCCGTCTTTTACTAACTCAAATAGATTCAAGGATTTCCAAACACGTGAGCATGTAACATGTAATTGCCTATTCGAGAAACATGGATTTTCTAAGATCAAGCCAAATCATTATTGTTTGGGCTTCAGATTCATTAATGGTCATCGTGGAATCCAAAAGAATCGAGAGTTGAAGCCTTTTGAATGGTATTGAGGATTCTGACATTATCAGTGGAACACGTGACAACAGAACCAAATTCTCGTTTAAATTTAATAGTCAAAATGTTTGCTTCAAGAAGTTTCCGGTAAATCTTTTGATGATCAAACGTGCACTGTTGCATACTCTCGGTGAATTTAAGTTAATCAGAGAATGATCAGGAAACCAATGTGAAACTGAATATTGTGTGGTTACATTTCTAATATATCTAGAGTATTCAAAAAATCGGTGGGAAAATTTACGGTTTTGTTTTCGTCAACAATCGTAACACTTGATTTAAAAGGCGTTGGATCATCTGGCATCAATTCTGTATAGGGAAGTTTATTTCATCACATTATCAACAGTTTTTCTGATTAAGTAACAGTATTGCAGATGCAATAATTATCTAGATATTTATACTGTATATCCAGAAAGACTCTCTCAATCAGTTCCGAAATCATCTGACTGTTTCATGCATTATGTATTGGGATGAAGTTCTACTTCTCCATTTCCAGTATTAAGAAGTTGGTTAGAAAATATTTGCTCCGATTGATCATCCTGCAAATGTACTCGCGTGTTTATGGTCAATCTAAGTGTTTCCCCGTTTAGACATAAAAAAAATTGTTTTCAACATGTGCTAATCTCGTGAGCATTAATAGAGCGAGGAATGACTGTTAATATCTGTCGGAAATCACCAGATAGTAGTACGTCAACAACACCGAATATTTTCTCGTTGAGGTTTAAATCTTGCAAATTTTTATCTAATGCTTTGAGTGAATGTTAATGCGTCATGGCACACTTATCCCTGGTCATGATTGAATTTATTTGCAAAATCCGCTCTTTTTTTTAATGGTACACATTGCATCTTGACCAATGGCATCTTGTTGCGGAATGTGCAGTTTCCACACCATCACAAACAAAGTGACAAAAATACTCGTAGACCCAATTATCAGTGAAATTTCCTTTTCCTTATCGTATTTACGCATGGCTGCACCTGCATGTTTATTTGCTCTAGGGAATAAAAATTCAGAGGCGGGACTCGTACGCAAAGCCATTTGAATTCATTCAAGCAATACCCAGAAAAATTACGGAAGCTTTTGAATCCAGATTGTCGTACCTCCTCCGAGAAGCACTCGGTGCCCACTTTCGACGAACCTACTCCTGTAAGTTCAGTCCCAGAAGAGGGGCATTATAGTCATCAGGCATTATCCAGCAAATTTACGGGAGTTTCTAAAATCGGATTCCAGATTCTTATTCCCCACCCTGAAAAACACCAAGAAAGCATTTTTCACACCTCAAGAATTTTAAAGCTAGCCCTTGCTACTGCTTGCGTAAAACACGTTCGTCTGGCATTTTTGAAGTAGTTATAGGATTATCTTGAATTGGATTGAGAATATTCAGACTGAAGTTCCCGGAATACGTCCAAGACCCACTGTTGCGTCTATACAACAGCAAATTACACAGTTGCTGCTGTCCGCGAATATCTCGGTCTTTCGGCATTAACTGGAAATTTACAGGAACTTCTAATATTTGATTCCAGACTCTTGTTCACCATCTAAAATAACACCTGGAAAGCATTTTTTCCATGCCAAGACTTTAAAGGCAAGCTCCTGCCCCGATTTGCGTAAAGATGGTAGTCCAGAATTATCCGGAAAATATACAGTAATTTCTCTGATTGGATATCAGATTCGGTTTATCCGTTTTGAAATACGCCAGGTTCCAATTTTTCGCGATCCAAGACTTTTAATGCAAGAATCTGCCGAGGTGTGCCTAAATTACGGTGGACCGGCATTACCCAGCAAAGTTATCGGAACTCCTAAAATTCGATTTCAGATTCTCAGTCCACACCCCGAAACGTACACAAAACTGACTTTTGATGCTCCAGCGCTTTCAAGTTCAGTCGCTAAAGGAAATAAAAATCCGGACACGGGACTCAAATGATATGCTTTTTCACATAATTCAGACAATATCGGGCAAATTTCGTGGAGTTTCGGAAATCCAATTTCAGATTATCGTTCCCCGCCCCTAGATACAGCTGGAGGTGCACCTAGATACATTTGGTGCACCTGAGAAGGCAAGTCCAGTCTCTGAAAGAGGCATTAGGATCGTCCGGCATTATCTGGCAAAGTTACAGGAATTTCTAAAATTCGATTTCAGACTGTCGTTCAACATCCGGAATTACACCAGAAATGCACTTTTCCCAGACCAAGACCTTAAGGGTAAGCTCTTGCCATGGTTTGGGTAATAAACGGTCATCTGGAATGATCTGCTGAAGTCTCGGTTTAGATATCAGATTCGGATTATTTGTTTTGAAATACGAAAGGGATTTCATATTTCAAAACATTTTCATTATAAAAGACTTTTAAGTGGTGCGTCTTAAATGCGGTTGACAGGCATTATCAAGAAAAGTTAAGGTTATTTATGGAAACTGATTCCAAAATTGGATTCCACATCCCGAAATATGCCGGGCATCTAGTTTTCGCACATTTTGGCTTACAATATTTACTTGCACATACAAATGAGCATTGCGACATTTTGCAAATTTTCCCGTTTTCCGGATTCTTCATATTTCCGGCAATAAAAAATTGATGGCGTCATTAATTGAATTGAAAACAATCCTATGTTTTTATTTGGACGAAATAACACACACTATGCAGTATTATATTATGATCGGTTGAGTAGTTTCGGAGTCCATCGCGGACAAACATGATGACACTTAATTTCTTATATATAATTAATTTTCATATATAAAGATATCAGTGCAAAATGTGTATTTTTTATTATGTCAGAAAATATTCTGTTTTACTTCATTTCACTAAACTAATTTTTTGAAACTTTTATTTTTGATATGCTCACGCCTTCCTTGTAAGATTTTCACGCAGTCCTGGAGAGGCTCGCCTAACAGTTTAAAACACGATGCACTAAATAGTATTATGTAATGTGAAAAAATATTAAAGCAAGTTTGTTGTAGATGCTTAACTGGTCCAGAAAGGATGAAGTAAAAAAATAACTTTTTTCTCCCTTACTAAAAGTTATAACATTTTTTATTTCAAACAGAATCTCAAGAATACTTCAACGTGTCAACTTCTGCTGTTCTATGTTTTATTATTCAAACGCATGAATATAAAATTTATCAAAACTTTCATGACAAATGGACTAGATAAAAATATTTGATTATTTGTGCTAATGAACTGTTGGTACCAAAATATAAAAATCTTCATAGCTTTTTCCGGTTTTTAGTGATACAATTTGATATTTTTATCTTACAAACATGGTCAGATTATTATGTGAAAAAAAAGTTCATGAATTAAGTATTAAAAAAAAAAAAAAAACAAGTTATGTTTTAATAAATGTTTTTTTTTATTTAAATCATTTTTGCTTTCCTTATAATTCTGATCCAAGTAATCATTTACTTTTAAATCTATGGAGCTGCTCAGTATGAAACAAACTGCTTTTATTAAGTAGTTTAAATAATAAGCATTTAATTTATTGAATCAAGACACACAATTGGTATTACTTATTTGAAACGAAAGGAATTCTTTTACTTAACTCAGTGGATATTAATAGTTTTTTTATTGAACAACTACTTTTTATTCCTGTTAAACATGTTATTTGTTTGTTTTTTTATTTAACATATTACAAAATGAAGGAATAAAGAAAATCATTTAACAGACTAAGTCAATATAAAGGTAACTCCCAAGACTGCCAGAACTCTCAAAGACACCTTGAAAATGCTCAGAAAACATGCCAAAAAGTCAACAGCTCCGCTAAAAGCTGAGCACATCAGCAAATAATAAAATATATGGAGATTGAAGACAGATGGAAGTAGATAAAAATGAATTGCAAGATAAAGTATAAGCTACATTGAAAGATAATCCTCAAATAATTTTTCGAAATCACAATATATAAATAGAATAAATAACTTATTTCAAAAATCTGTGGTGATTTGTTTTTATTTACAAAAATTGTGATTTTTATAAAAATGCAAGAAATTGATTAATTAGAGAAATCATTTGTGATGACATTTCATTTGTCTAAATCAGCTAGGCAACGAGGTCTTACTTCAATGCTTGGTGTTGAATCTTCGTTTTTCAGCTCTAAATGTAGTACTAAAGTTTCAAACTGGGGATCTGCAGGTGGTTCGGACTGCCCTACAATAGTATATTAAATGATAAACAATATATGTATTATGATTTGAAATAAATTGAAATCATGTATTAAGTAAATATCATAAATATCAGAATGGTTTTTACTATTATATAAAAAAAATTTCCACAATAACAATTCTCAAATCGTTTTCCGGTGTATAACTATGAAAATGCATTTTTAAATTTAGCTATTCAGTGTATGAGTTGATGGAACATCTTTTCCAACATATATATCTGTAAAATGTTTATGAGTTCCAAAAGTCTAGATTTTATAACATGCTTTAAATATATATATCAAACTATAATATATTTAGACAAACATATCAAACATAAAAAAGTTAATTTTGAGGGAACTTTTGCTTAAATTTTTGTATATCTTCATTTTGGTCCTAAAAATATAGATAATTTGCTGATATCATTGATGTATTAGATATGATAATTTTAGAATCATACACAAAGTGTCCGCGACTCCTATTCAAATACATGATTTTGAAATATAGTCCTTACTTTTAGTTTTAAAAATTAACTGTCTCCAAAACCTCATATCCTGTTAACTGTGCGTTTGTTGCTCCATCACATTGGCACTTACGTCTTTTCATTAAGCGTTTCTTTACTTTCCTAAATGTGTTTTGAAATTTAAAAACAATACAAAAAATATGTTTATATTTGTTGATTTTTCAATACGATTGCTTCACATGGATGCATTTAATCTTACATATGATATGAATGTATTTAGAAAGAGTGATATTACAAACTGAAATAGCTCATTATAAATCAGTATTGGATGAAAATAGTTACAGTGCTTGTATCTCAAGAAAGAAGTTTGAGTGCAGCAAAAGTTTTAATAGTTTTCTTATGGAAAATTAAAGTGATCAGTATTATTAAATCAAATATAACTATCCAGTTATTACAAAATATGGAAAAGTACAATAACTGTAATAAAATTGCTTTAATTGAAATAAGTGAGGATTTGAGAAATCGAAGGTAGTATAAGAGAAATATATTCAAATTTTGACAGTAGCTGGAATGTATTAAAATGTTTTGTGACTCACAATTTCTTTTGTCAAGAAAATTGTAACAAGAATACAGGCGTACTTTCATCTCAGTTTGTTCCATAATGTCCTGTGTAAAATCCAAACATTTCTTTTGAAATTAAAATAATTTTTTGCAGTATATTCTCCAAAGTTTTAATTATTCAAAATTTTTTGGAAAATTTTTGAAATCATTTCATTTTACTCCTCGATTATTTAAAATTATGTTCAATATGTAGAATATTACGTTTATAATTTATGAGTATTTTGTAAGATTTGATACTAAGTAGAATTTTTGCTACATACATGTGAGAATAGGTACACAATTTTTAAATAAAAACATTATATATGAAAAAAGTTGTGATTATGTAAATATATATACATTGAAAGTTAACAAAGTCTCGAAATTTAATTAAATTACAGAACATTCTTACCTAGACACATACATAAATTGTGCGGACACAATAAGCAACAACTAATGTTGGTAAACACTCTAATTGCCTGTTCAAGGCAATAGATACGCACAGAAAACTTCTCTCTTTTGAGGATGGCATACTTCCATTCAATAGTTTTTTTGTCAACACATGCAATTTTTACTACACCTGAAACAAAATATAATTTAAATAACTATCTAGAAATGTCACTAATATGTATAGTTTGTCATTTTTATCTAACTAATTAAGCAAGTTATATGTTGAAACTAGTACATATGCTGTTTACATTTTGTACAGATGCTATCATCTATGTCTAAGCAATTTTTGTTTAAAAAAAAAATGCTAGCTTTGCTTAACTTTTGCGCTTTAGTTGGAAGGTACGTAAAACAATTTACTTGTTTTTACTTCAACAGAAAATGCAAAGTGTCTCATTTTGCTAGTTTTTCCAATTATGAACTAATTTCTCAATGTAATCAAACTATTTTTCATAGACAGTCATACAATGCATGGTGTAAGCAGCTTCTACTTCATTAATATATTTCTGAATTTGTTTTAAATATTTATCTAAATATTTTTTTTTGATATATGAAGTAAATTTTATTAATCAAAACCAAAGGTGAAGATTTTTTTTTAATATATGATAATTTGGGAAAATTTTGCTTTTAAAATATTGAATTGTTTTATAATATATATATATATATATATATATATATATATATATATATATATAATAAAAGAATGAGAATATTATATATGTATTTATGTGGGAGAAAACAAGGGTCTAAGGCATTTGCCTTTCTTCTGATTTATTTAAAACTTAACAAAAATTAATTAAAGAAAAATAGCTATTCTAAGTTTCTAATTTCTAACAAGTAGATTTCCATGATGTGACGACTGGAATGCCCGCTCGCGCACCCCCTCAGTCTCTTTTCTCCCTCTCCTAGCCAAAGTTCTTAATTCACATTGGATCAGCTGCGCTTGCGCGCGAAGACTGCGTGCTTTTTTTCTTTTTTTTGAGGGATTCAGTTGGATGACGACTCCACAACCACCGATTCCACAACGGCCACCCTGACCGTACGCTGTCCGCAGTGGTACTTGGTTCTTTTTTTTTCATGGAGACCAGAGGAGAATCTGAAACATACAAAAAACAGGGAACAGACAAGGACTATACAACAAATACACAAAGATTTAAAATTGCATAATTTTGCTGAATTAGACAGTTTCTACCCACATCTTCATATGGTCTGCTTCTGTAGATGTAGTATTGGGTCCTTCATGCAGTCCAATTTTTCTGATATCATATCGATCCTTAGGTTTTACTTTTACGACTTCATAGGGACCAAAGAACTTAGGCCTCAGCTTCAAGCCAGTTCCAAACTGTGTCCGTTGGATGGCGACGATATCTCGGATCTCATACTGGTACGACTTTTCCCGTTTCTTATTAAAATTTCGACAGTTTTCCTCTTGTATCTTCAGAATGTTTCGCTTGGCTTCTCCCAAATTTTATCACGATTTTCGGTGAATATCTCCACGATTTCCTCTTCCAATAGTTTTAGAATTTCAAGATCTTGTTTGGTCCTCATCTTTACCCCGGTTAAGTGTTGAAACGGCGACATCTGAGTGCTGCGTGAAATTGTTGAATTGAGTGTTCTCTGTACGGCTGGAACAAACTTGTACCATTTCGATGTGTCATCAATGGATAGCTTGGACAAAATTGGGATCAGAGAACTATGAATCCGTTCAATCTGTCCGTTTCCTCGGGGTATTCTAGTTGCTATGCTTAGATTTTGGATGTTCTCATTCTCACACTATTCTCGAAATTCTTTTGAAGTAAATGCAGCACCTTTATCTGTTATGATACGGTGAGGATTACCAAAGTAATCTCTTGTTGCTTAAGTTTCTCTAGAGCATCACTGGAAGAACTGCACTTTACGGGATATAACCATACGAATTTAGTGAATGCATCTATTATTAAAAGAATGTAGTTATAGTTTTTATTCGTAGATGGCAAAGGACCTAAAAAGTCAATATGGTAAGTACTAAGTGGGATATTTTCCTTAGGAATAGGATTTAACAACCATTCACATTTCCCTCGTTTTTTGTTTACAA
>BMAO01017562.1:0-39265 GCA_019973975.1 Trichonephila clavata
TAGTTTTCAAATGCTGATCTTAACGCCTTTTTTTCTTGTCATCACTCGTATATAAAAGGCTAAATAAAGTGGCATTGAAATATGTGTACATTGTTACTTGACATCTACAAGACATAGATTAGGTTAAATGCTTAACACAGAGTGTCAAAGGAATAACGAATAACTTTTGGACAGGGGGAGTATCCGTAACAGCGGGCTTCATATTATGAAATCCCCACTCATACAGGGCGTAATGCCACAACAGTGATGCGTATTAAATGTGGTGGATCCCAGTGGCTTGAATTGAATTATCATTCTTTCCTGGCTGTCTTTGAACCAATCTCTTTCCCATTAAGGATGTGTGGGTCATTATCAGACGTACGTACGATGTACCGGTCACTACAGGTGGATATCGTACAAAAATTGAGGTCTTCAGTTGATTTGCTTGGCAAAAATTTTCGAGAAAACGTTTGTCCTTTTATCTATCGATGGCACTTATAAGTACCACTCACTTTAAAATTGCATAGAATAACCATTTCTTTCTGAATATTCTGATGGTACTTAGTAGGAATACTCTTTTATTTTCCTTCTTCAGAATGGACGCAGCACGGGTTCTATGATGAGTATTTTAGCGGGGAAGGCGAATAGTTTTATAGCAGAAGTTTATTTCAGCTGACATTTTGATCAAATTAAGAAGGTTGTCATTTTTGTTCCGAAAAAGTAGTGAATTTCAAAAGGTAAGTGCCTTTTTTTTTAGTTAAGACCTAGTAAATTATTTGACTATTTATTTTAAGTGAAAAATGTATATAATTAATTTTACAGTAAAATAACTTTGTGATACTGACAGCACACTGGGTGTAGAGAATCTTATTACCGTTTTTCGTTGTGTTGTAGTATCATGTATAATGTAATGAGAGTCATGCTTTTTTTGGCATTTATGTTTTGTACACATTTATTTTACTTTATAATTTTTTTATTTCAAAGTTTTAAATATTTTTAAACTTAGAATCAGAGCCTGTTTTTCTGACACACAATTCAATGAAATATATCTGTTTTTTATAAATATTAATTTATTTATTTTAATTTCTTTGAGTGAGTGAATATTAGCGTCGAACTGTTCAGCTACACGAGGGTTTTTGGCGACGGCCCGCGTAATTTTGAACCACGGTCAAGTGACGCGGACGACACCTGAGCTGGCACCTCCCTCTCCTAACTACCATACCAAAGGAAAGACGTTTGAGCTCTCGACAGATTTAACGTGCATCTCTCCCCTACACATCAGGTCTTCAATGGTACCGGGATCGAACTCATGACACGCTAGCCATGATCCGACGCCTAGACCACTTGGCTACTGCGGCCACTTTAATTTCTTTGAGTATAACTGATATTTAACAATAAATGACGTTTTCAAAGCACATTTTTTTCTTTTCTTAGAATGTCTGGAAAAAGAAGCTCAGTCTTCAAGACTTTGGAGTTATTACAGAACCTACCATCTGAAAGCAGTGATACACCAACAGATGATTCTTCAGATGCAGAAGTCCCAGTAAATAATCTGCTGGATTTTCGTTCAGATCCTGAAGAAGCCGATGAAGAGATTGAACAAAACCCAGGATGCAGCAGTTTATATTCATAAAATACAGTATCTCTTATCTCAGGATGCAGTAAATCAAAGTGATTAAGCAATGGTAAAAAAAAGAGATGTCATATCGAAGTTCCAATTTTTTCCATAAAATCTGGGTCTGTGGATGCCATACTTAATCATTTGGACTGCACCATCATATTTCTTTTTACAATTCATTGATGAAGATAGAAAATATTGTTTCTCAAACGAACCTCTATATCACTCAAAAGCAGAATTCAGTTCGGCCAGTAACTGTTAGTGAGATATATGGATTTATTGACTTAGAGTTTTTATTCGGTTATCATAAACTGCCTAGGAATCATCTATACTTGTCTTCGGATAGATACGTCAATGAATGTCGTTCAACAAACTATGACACGTAATCGATAGAATAAAATATTATCAATATTTATCTGAGTGACAATTTATTCCTTCACATAAAAAAAGATAAAATGTACAATTGAGACGATTCATGCCACGTTGAACGAAAAGTTGAGAAATGTAGGTTGTGGCTGCTCAAGTTCAATCAAAAGATGAAAGATGGTTCTATTCAAAGGCAGGTCATCTCTGAAACAGTTCAACCCAAAGAAATCTATAAAACGTGGTTCAAACTTGATGTAGAGCAGACATGTTCGGATATATATATATATTATAAATATATATATATATATATGTTTGACGTTTATCAAGGGAAACAAATGACAATGATAAATCAAAGAAAGAATTTGGACTGAGTGGTAACGTTGCTGATAAAGTGAGAACTAATAAAAGTGTATATTTAGTTATTTTACCCATGTTATAAACTTTTCAACGCATGCATGAGACTGTTCTCTAATTGCTCCATTAAACAATTTTTTTCCCCTTCGAATCTTAAGCCTCACCCAATTTTCAGTAGTATTAGCATCGGAGAAAAAGTGTGGGCTTACATTGAGCACTACGGTATATTTATATAGTATTATATAACATATTTATATTACATATTTAGTATAACATATATAGTATTACAAAATTACAAAACAAATCACTTTTAGTTTTTGTCAGAAAAAAATTAATAAAATTAGTTAACGAAAATTTATAGGCTGATTGAAATAATGTTCAACTCGCTTACATGTTCTTACAACTCGTGGTTTCATCGTTTCGAAAGTGCATACTTTATCCAGTTAAGGTAACTGGACGTCTGCGAGTAGGAAAAATTTTGCACCAACTTTAAATGGTTCTCACTTATTTAAATTTAAAGCAACGGAAATAGAATTTTGCAAGTAGAATTATCTGTATATTTTGTACTTGTTAATGTAAGAAAATTTCATTTTAAATTACAAATAAATATGTAAGAGCAATAATTAATCAATAACTGTTTTTTTTTTATTTTCAAGCATGTTCTTACCTTTAGGTACACTTTGCATAAAACTACTACATATATAGCTATAAAATTTCACGGAGCTTTTGTAAACATAACAATCTATAAAATTAACGAAATAAAAATTTAAAATATAAATTTATAAAAATTTTAAAATTTTTTAAATTTAGTGATTAAAATTTCCTTTAAATTTTAAGCAGAAATTGTGCTATATCTGAAATTCCTAAATGTAATTTGAAAACGAATTCATTCACTTAGATAAAAATTTGTTAATCTTGTAGTATGCAAAATATCAGCACTATAGGTAAAGTAGATTTTGAGGAAATTGTACCGGAATCACCAAAAAATGCGTTTTGTGAAAATTGCAAATAAAGATATTTTAATCTATGATTTGTAAAATAGTACATTTTAATACAATATAAAGTCATACCATTGTTAATTGGATTATTTTGCATCATTTCTCAGTTTTTAAATTGTAATTTTAAAAATCTAGATTCTTTAGAAGTATTTTAATTACCCTTTCCTTTCTTCTTCAAAACGTTATCAAACGATTCACATCTTCTTCCATTTAAAATACCAACATTTTATGTCTGTAAGTTTTAGTAATTTTAATTCACTTTGAACATCATCATTAAAGGATATTGCAAAAATCCTTACACATATTTTATTATAAAAATACACAACAAAATGTCTTTGATGAATTTACGAAGTTAATTTGATGTCTAATTTAAATGGAACTTTGTTTTTAAAAATTATAACAAAAGAATCTCTGTTTTGCATTTATGCATATGAATATTATTTATTTTAATGTAAAACCAAAAGTAATAAACATATAGAGTTATTAATGAGCGTTCAGATGTTAGCAATAAGCAGTTAGGAAAAACGAAATGTCTATTTACAAGTTATGTATTTAATTTAGAATAATCCTCAAAATCTACTTTGTACTATATCACTTGATTAATAATTTAATAACTACACTGATTATTTATAAATGCAAAACTAAACATAATTAACATTTCAAAAAACAAATTTTTTTTCAAAATTTGTAACAAATCATTTAAATTTTCCGTAATTTTTGCACAAAAAATGTAAAATTTTCAATAAATTTGAGCATATAATACATTCTTTTGAATAGAAAAATTAGTTTTTTACAATACATTGAATACAGTACGGATTTCGAAGAAAGTGTACTGAACTATAGTTACATCACATTTGCTTACAATTTTAAAATTCAATTTTCTAGCGTTCTTTGATCGAATTCTCAAAAATAATACATCTATAGAACAGCAAAGTGCCTCTAATTTTTAAAAGTAAAATTTAAAAAATGCAAAATTTAAAGCATTTTCACTCCCCAGGTATCTTAACATTTTATATAATCAATTGAGTGAACAATGTAGACATGGCAACCGAATAAGAGTGTTAACAGCTATTTTCTCCTACGGTCGGAAAAAATTAAAAATTTATTTAAATCTTTTAAAGCGATATGATACGCTACAAATCATTAAACTGTCGAAAAAAATTTTATTGGCTTATTTGATACCCCGAATCTTTATAAATATGCCTGCAAAATTTAGAAGCTTTACCTGCATTTTTCATTAAGTAATGGAGCAATGCTTGATGCTAAACAGCAACTACCACGCCTACATTTCAGATTATCTGCTAGAAAAGAGCCCGATAAAAAATGAATTAATTATTTTTCTAATTCGCATCAATGAGATTGATATTATATATGCAGTAATAAATCATTTTAAGAAAGAATTGTGCAATTCATGCAAAAATTCTAGTTTGTGAATTATTTACTGGGAAGATCAAATGGATTTGGTCAAAGTTTAAAAGTTGTGCGTACTTTTTACGATATTATTATGAATGAAATTAAAATTTCAAAACGGATTCTACCAAAGCACAAATACTAAATCTCATTTTGATAACTCAGATAATTAAAAATCTAATTCGCAAGAATAGAAAAACTCTCCCATTTTTATATATTTGTTTTTGGTATATATATATATATATATATATATATATATATATATATTATATATATATATCCCATGTCTGCAGGACTCAACACTTTTACTATTAAAATATTTTAAGATATTTATTTAAACAAATGCACATATACAGTTCTTAGATTTTGATGTATTTTACCTATAAATTGTTATTTGATTTTGCTTTTATTCGTGTACAATATTTAACATGCGAAGGCTTTTAAAATCATGGAAATAAAAAATAAAGGCATAAACATCTTTTGTACATGTTGTGCATTAGCTCTGAGCATGGAATTAGGTCTGAAGTGTGTGTATTTATTTTTTTAAAATAATTATTAAGATAAAGTTTTATGAAATATTGATTTTTCATTCGTTTGTTTCTATACATTCATTATGGCAGTATAATGTTTAATTGTTCTAAATTTGTGCAATTTTTGATGGTAAGTAGTTTTAAATAAGATAATTAACATTTCATAAAAGTTTCAGACTATTCGATGAATATTATATCATGCTATTTATGGAATGAAAACTTCAAACTCTTATTTCTCCATGTTGAATTATTGTACACACACTGTTATTCAAAAACCCTAAGGCTTTTTTGATAATTGAAGTATGGGTTTGAAATTTTTATACATGTCTGAAATGTATGTTTGTAAAACGTGTATGGAATTAGCTCTAACATGTTTAGTACTTTTTCTAAAAAATTCAAAATCAAAATTAATGTTTTTTTTTGGAATTTTTGGAATGTGTAACTATAAAAAAATTAATAAAAATTAAAGAGCAGTAGAGAAACAACCTATGCACAGATTTATGTAGTATATTAAGGTACTTGGAAAAAAAATTTTGAAAGAAAAGAGACGTATTTAAAAAAAGACTTAGGGATTTAAAAAATGCTTAAAAAAGCTAAAAAAATTTTAATTTTACAAACATTTTGCAACAAATTAAAAATTTGTTGTATGGAATTATTATTAAATATTAACCTTTATAAAATACAATTAAAACCAAATATCAAATATTAAAAATAAAAAAAAATTGTGAAGATGGTACCATATTGCCTTAAGTAACCAGACATCAAATACTTTCAAAATTCGATTTTTCAATTTTAGTTCAAAAAAATAGTGCATATTTTTCTGAACCTAAAAATGTATAATACTTATATGTTTGCTGATAAAATAGCCCTAAAATATGATAAATAAAAATGTAAACAAATGACCACGCCCCTTTTGACCCTTAATTTTTCCACTTTTTCTCAAAAGTATATTTTTTTGTATTTAGGTACATTTTTTTTAAAAAAAACTATTGCACTATAAGATTCCAGATTTTTTATACTTCTATACAAGATGCCTATTCATATAGGGAACCTAATTTTTTTCTATTAAAATAGTGCCTAACTTTTTAAAAATGGTTTAATGCATAAAAAAAAGCAGAAAAATAGAATTTTCCAAATTTCAAAGTTTCATAATCTTTTAAAGAAACTAAACTAAATATTCACTAAAAAAAATAGGTTCACTGTCTTTTGTGTATTGTTTTATATATGTGTAAAAAATATTTTGCATAAAAAAAAAAGATACTTTTTTAAAAAATGGTACCTAAACATAAGTATGTATTATGAGTTCTCAAAAATTATGTGTTACTTAAATTAAGTAGGGAAAAAAACTTTTTAACTAAAAAGTTATTTTTGTAGTTCTACAGAATAATTAAATTATCTTTATTAAGAACGTAAAATATCTAAGCTCTATTGAAAATTTTAAAAGATATATGTCTCATAAACAAAGGGTTCTAATTTTTGCATTTTACATTTCCGAGCATGTCCTGGTTCCCTTAAAGAAAGAATACATAGTACTTTGATATTTCGGCATATAATTTATAAATTAATTGGAAAGCATTTAATTGTATTTAATTAACCTTATTTTAAAAATGCATTCAAAATACCATGGAGAGTTTATTATATTAAAATCAGAATCTTGACATTTCCAGCCAAGCCCGAATCTACTACCGATTCCTCTCTACTTATAATATTCACACACTGATGTACCTTTCTTGAATTATTGCATTTAATTTCAATAATAGTCAGATATACGTACCACAGATTTTAAAGTAGAACATATTTATTGAATCAACAGACTAGACTACATAGAAAACTGCCATTTGTTATACATAATAAATACAGTCTACATGCATTTTGAGCTTACATTTCTATATTTAGAGAAAATGCGATACTGGATAATTCAAATACACACATATAAAGATTTTAAGGAATATGTCAATGAAAGATGATGCAAAGAAGTCGAACAATTTCCGGATGACCATAGGCCCAGCCCATGGGTGAGAGAAATGAATTTCACTATCAGGTCTTTAAATCGCTTATCGTTTCTTTTTCAACCCAAAAAATTGACTGAGAGCCCTGGCATTGAAAATTCCAGCCCTGAAAGAGAAATACAAAAATATGAGTGGTATGTATTTTATTAATTATTATAAAAACCAAGGTTTCACAATGCAACAGAATTATTAAGCTTTGTGTTTGTTAAAAATTATAACATATCATTTAATTTTTACTATATATATATATATATATGTTCTAATATATATACTTAGAACTTAAGGTAACATATATTTTTTTCTTAATTTTTAACTGAACCTTCATAAAATAAAAAATCTCCTTTGATTTTAATCGCGACAAATAAATCCATCCTTATTTACAATTAAATCATAATACAGATTAACCAAGATGGAAAAAGTTTAGATTCCATTTCTTGAATGAGTTTAGTTCATCAAAGGGAAAAGCAGACAAAACTTATTACAGCAATGATCAATTGTAAGACCAATATTAAAACAATGAAATAAATGTTATATATTTGAAATACGAAAGATATTTTTTTATTTTTTATATATTATGTAAGAAAGAGAAACATGTATAACAGTATGCATCCTATGCTTATAGTTATTCGATATTTTTCTTAAGAAATGAGATGGTAATAAATTCAGATGTGTCGTGGTGAGAATGGGACCAAAGTTCTAAATTTCTGATACATTATCATTAATTATTACATTCTAAATGCAACATTCCTATCAATTATTGTTCATATAATTAATCATATCCACATTAGTTTGCCATAGTTATTATAATCTCAAAACGTTGATCAATTAATTGTATATGAGCATTCTTAAAAATATTACTTAATCACATGATATTTATTTAAAGAAAGTTAGTTTTGATGGAGAGAAAATGAAATATGTTTAATCCATTCAACCATCATAACTGCTTATTTTAAGAGATTAATGCCAGAAATATATAAGTAATTGCTATTAAGGGATTAATAATTAATTTCCCCCTTATAAATATCTTAATATATTTTTCTTAGAATTTAACTATCTAGAATTTAAATGAATATAATGCACTTGAAAACTGTATAGCATACAGTTATAGGTACCTAGCATTTACAGATTTATTTTTTGCCAATTCTCTTCTTAAGCTTAAGATATTAGAAGCTGAAACTAGCTCAAAATTCTCTGAGATACAAGAATTTACACTAGAATATTCTCTCCAATAAGTAAAAAAAAATTATAATTCTCATGTAATACGAAAACTATATAATATAGTTTCATATTCTATGAAAAACTGTTTTAGAAATAAATATTGATAGCATAATTCTCTTACATAGGGATATTAATGCTTTTATTTCTTACACATACAAAAAAACTACATAATATGGTTTAAAAATCACTGATATATCAATGCTACTGAATTTTTTTATCGTAAGACTCTTAATTTTATTGATTACATGTCGGAAACAATCATATATATGAATTTAAATTTTCTTTCCTACTGTTGAATGTTAAAAAGACAGAATTACCTATAGTGTTCAATCAGTAGGATTGGATACACCTCATTCCCATGCTCGCTTTTTGATAGAATCCGTTGAAAAGAGGGGCTATCGGTGACTCATAATGACTGTTCGAGTATTTGCAAAGTCTGATCATTTTCCCAAAGAAAGAGAAAAAGTACAATTGAGGCACTCATTTACACAAAACCAATGCAGCATAATTATCTTTCCATTTTGATCATGAAAATTAAAGAAATTAACGTATGTAAATCTCTTCCGATACATCTTCAAAATAATTAAAACAAAAAATTTAGTTGGAAAAAATAATTTTTAAATGTTAATCTTATAAGTATAAGCAATTATTGCAATTTTTTTAGGTAAGTCAATAACTGCTGTAGATTTGTCTGTTCCACCAAGGGAGAAATTTAAATTAAAATATTAAAATTTAAATATTTTTCTTTAAGGTGACTGACAACGTTCGGTATAGTGATTTTGCAAAACCGTATAAATGAGTAATTTTTTGATACTTAGTGTCACTTGAATTAGAGTACACATGTGAAACTGTTCTGAGAATATTATTACAAAAAAAAAAAAACTTTTTCAATCTAGTTTTTTGTAAAAAAATGGAGAAAAATGTCCTATTTTCAAAACATTCTTCTTTTAAGAAAAATGCTTCCATATTAATATTTTCCCTGTATATAACTAAGATTTCTATATCGGTGTTGAAATAAAAATTTTGAAAAATTCACATTATTTTAAGAGTTACGAACGATTGGAATAATAACTGGTGTTTTTTGTTAAAATTTATCCACTCTGATATAATAAAATATAAGTAAATCCATTTTTAATCATTTATTTCAAAAATACTAGCTCATAATCAGTATAGAAGTCCTAGCTAAGTATAGACAAAATATTATTATTATAGAAACAGTTTTTTTTTAAACGAAGAAAATGTTTCGAAAATATATTTATTTTTCGCCATAAAATTACATGTAAATAATTTTTTCTTATTATAATATTCACAAAAGTGATAACTAGTGAATTCAAGTGACACTAGTTAAAAAATACTACAAATAAAAAAAATTCTCCATTTATACGCTTTTTCAAAATCGTTGCTGCGAATGCAACAATTTACTTTAGTTAGTTTACATATAATTTATTTCTCATCTTTCCGAAAAGTATAGTTACAATTTTAAGCGCAAGAGAGGGGAAATAGTAGCTACTTCTTAACGTAATATGTGTACAATTCAATTGAACTCAGTCTTTGCTGTTTTCTTTTTTACATATACAACTGTACTTTAGATCCATTGAATAAAATAATCAGATCTCATATATATTGACGGACTTCCTATGTATGATATTTATCACGTAAGAAATTCAAGAAGAGGTTGTCTGGATTGAAAGTTCTATCAATAAAGTAAAATAAGATAAGGCAGCACAGATAAAGAATTTCATAATAATTTATGCATATGTTTGATAACAAAAAACACATGTAACCGAATAACGTTATTTGAATTCTTAGTGTAAGTTTATGTAAATATTTTCGGATATATTATTATTGTTTCGTTTTTGTTTTTAAAAAGAAGGTGGTTTCTTTTTATTAAAACAAAAAATATTAATTTATATTCGTAGCAAACATTTATAACATAAATAAAAATTGTATAAATTAGATTTAATTTAAAGCTAATTTTAAAAATTGATAATGTTCAATACAAATGAGATATTGCAGCTATCCCTTTTGAAACTGAAAAATATTTCAGTTTTGTAGGAATTCGATGAATTAATTTCAAGAAACAAATTGCAAAAACTTACTAAATGGTTTCTTTAGCAAAACATTTCAGAACATATAAAATAGGAATTTTTTTATATATTTACTTTCCCATGTATTCGTTTTCTATAAATTTTAATTTTTATTCGATGAAATTTCATCAAATGTAATAAAACCCCCATTTTAAAAAGTAGTTATAATTTTTTTTTCGTAATTCACTTAGGAAAGTAAAGTCGGTATTTCCAATAATAAACAAATATTATCTGACCACAAAATGTAGAAATTAGTTTTTGGACACTAAACAACAACAACAAAAAAAAGGTTGTATTTGTTGTAAAAAAGCAACGGAAATCAAGCTTTTTAGCATTTCAATGATTTATGGCATTATCTCAAAGGAATTTTAAATGACTTCTTTTAGAAATTTAGATAAATAAAAAACGAAAACCTAGAATACATATAAATATTAATATTAAAACTTAATTTCTGTACTGCCATAAAAAATAAGATTTTCCTCCATGAGCTTCAAACTTTTGCCATTTTAAATTCATTTTTCCTTTATTATAGTTCATTTAACTATCACTAATTATAATACGCTTTTGAGAATTTGAAAAATGTCAGTATTTACAAAATAAGGAAATAAAAAGCGCATTTAAGGCTTTTAAATATTTTGTGTGTTCCTTAATCTTCAAATACTAAAATTTTTCTTTTCTAATACATGTAAATAAAATTTGGAATCAAACGGAGAAAAACTACATATATATGTTTTTTAATTTTTCAAAAATACATTTAGATGTATTTCTACATTTTCCTTGCGTAAATTTTTCAGTGTGTGCATGCAAAAATATACATGTTATTTCTTACTCTTACGAGGATTCTATTCGAAAACAATTTTTCTGTATGTTTTTATTACTTTACTGTGCAAATAATCATAATACCCGCCTAAATGAAATTGTACTCAGCGCTCCAACAGTAAAAATGTCACAGATAAAAAAAAATAAACTATCAAAGATTCTATTTGAACTCGAAAACGATAAAATAGTTTGGTAAAATAAAAATTTTAAAAAAAATGCAAAAGTTGCTAGGTAAACAGATATGAGAGGTTTTAAACATACGATGCAGTAACTATACGATGCAGTAACGATAAACTACATCTCTATACCTTAAAAGGTAAATAGTAGATAACTTGAAATGTGTTAAGAACACTATCATATTCTGGTATTAAAAAATCCAGCAAGCTGACCAGTGGCCCTCACAGAAATTTTTCAAAGAGGGAGGTCCAGGGTCGAAAGTTAAACCTTCTCGTATCATACCTCAACACACCTCCAAACATATTCGTTTGATTTTATCGAATGTCAAGAACAAAAAAACGGTGAAAAATTATTGAATAAACAATTAGCACTAATTAGCCATATGAATTATTAATTACTAATACTTAATAAATTACTAAATCAATGTTAATTACTATTATTAATTTTTCATTGTTATCTTTGGAATTATTTTATCAACTATATAAATAGGATTATAATAAATTGAAAATAAATCTAGGGTGATTGGGAGGGAGGGGTCTGAACCTTTCTGCCTCCCCTTATGTGCGCCACTCTGAAGCTAACAACGAGTTACAATTAAAACTTAAACCGGTCACTTTTCATAAAAAAGTAGTAGTTTAACTCATCCCAGAAAATAATGATATAAATATCATAAATCTAACTACACCACATATGCTACAAACCTAGCCAATATTAAAATTTCTTTATCCCTGGACCGAATTGATGATCGCAATAATCATCGATTCATCGATGTTCCAAATCTGGAACAAGGATCGGCTACTCATGAAATTTCCTGCCAATCTGATGGGTGGCGTACGTGACACTCAGGGCGTGGTGTCCGTGAAACAATTAACTCTCCGCGGATCATCTTCATCTAAGTGGAATAATTGCGATGATTTATCGGCGACAGACGATACCGAGGGAGTGACGTCAACTCGTTCAGAGCTACTGCCGGAGAGAAGCCGTTACTTTTCGCACTTCTTTCAACGCCGCTGAGGGTGATGGTTGTTTATTTTCGAAGGCAGCGAATAAAAAAATAAAAATTAAAAATGCAATGAAACTCGAACACATGCTTTTTAAACGTGAGCCATAGAATTTTGTTACCCAGCAGCATTCGGGAGTAAACTCATAAATGTAGGAAATGACAGTGGAAGGCATTGTTTTGGGTTCGCGGAAATTTAGCAAGGCTGATTCCCGGGAAATAAATGCTTTTTTCGTGTGATGAAAATTTTGAAGGGTGTGTAGTATCAAGGAGTGACTTTTTGATCGAGGAGGGATGGAAGAGGAAATTTTTAGACATGTTTGTTGAAATGATCGATCAAATATTTTAACTTTTGGATTAATTTAAGGGTATCGAGTAGCTTCTTCTTTGGCAGCAGTTTTGATTTATTTAATTTCTTAAAAGATGATTGATTTTTGAAGTGAAAACTTCTTTAGCGGCGTTGGGCATTTTTTGGTAGGGGACAATCTTATGGGTTCGCGTCACCGATATGCTCTGACTGGCGCATGTGCAGTGTGCTGTTCGCCTTACACACGTTTTTGGATGGGTGAAATCTCGTACTTTCGCGTCACCGACATGCTTATAGCAGTATATATGTAGCTATACAGCTGACGTATAGTGTTGAAATTGAATAGATTTAGTGAAAAGTTCACAGTACTCGTTGCGATTCCGAGAATGGGCAATACATATTAATGGTTGTCGTTTATATTTCTCCTGGAAAATCTATGAGACAGATACAATTTTTATTCGAAAATTTGATGATTTTTCAAAAGAAGGCTCTGAAATACTCGAAAAAAGATTTGGCGGAAAATATGATAATGTACCGATGATTATAACATAGAATTTAATTTATATATGTGGGATATTTTTTACTGTAAAAACAGGATATACTTTATAGTTAATATACAAACTCTAGTGCTTAACAGTAGATGTCGCTTCCTAATCCTTTTGTTATGAATATACTTGTTCGAGAAGTTGCTCAAACGGGTTTTTCTTTAAAAAAATATGAAATTATTCTTATAGTTAAATATTATATATTTAATTTTTCATATTTGTGTTTCAGTAATTTAATTACGCAAATTTTTTCATAGAACATTTCCTCAGAAATGCTGCAAAGATTTCTTATCAAACGAACAAATTGATTTGTTTGTGATGAATTAAATATATTTTCATATCGATGTACATCATAACATTTATCCTTGAAATTATAAACTTTAAATAATACTGGCCGTAACCCACCCGCTTGAAATAATTTTAATAAAATGCTAGGTGCATATAATGTATTCACCATGTAACAAAATTAAATTTAAACGTAATTTTACACTATAATCATTATATGAAGGTATTTCTTTTATTCCAATTTTTGATAATGGCAACAGGGAATTCGTTTGTATTTACCGATAAAATGGTGTCATGCAGAGGAAAATAATCTGCTTCCTGTGGTTATGGAAAACAGAATTTTCAAACATTTTAGAGACGACTCCAATATGGTCTTCAAAAAATCTCCATAAATAGAACAATCAATAAGATGTTTAAAACAGTTTTGGTAAACCAAATGTGTCTTGTGCAAAGAAGATGCAAGTCAGCAATAGTGATGAAAATGCGCGTCCTCCACTAGATATAAGTTCTTGCAGTGGCATAACGGAGAATATTAAAGGCCCCCTGCAAAGTGAGATTTCGGGCCACAAGCCGTACTTGGCGTCAGTCAGGCTTCGGGTCCCCTAGTGTCCCTGCCCCCCTCGCAATGTGGTGGTTGCGGGGGTGTACATTATGCCACTGAGTTTTTATGAATTTGCAGTGCCAACCCAGAAATTCCTAGGTTAACTGTTCTTGAAAATTCGCAGTGGCGTAACGTCCAACCCCCCATTACAGGGGGTCTTGCGCTCTAGGGGCTCATAAAGCTTGACTGACGCTAAGTACTTATTTGGGCTTGTGGCCCAAAACCTAAGTTTGTAGGAGGGCCCTAATATTCTCCGTTACGCCACTGAAGGTCAGTCAACCAATCAAACATGGTGCTTGAATCATTCGTAAAGGATTTTCTGTAGACGTTCTTGACTATATCAAAACCGATTCTCAATTTTTTCTGGAAAATTATATTCTGTAAAGAATGCCATACTTTATATATTGATTGATTGAATTCTAAGACACAGGGGTCACAAAACTTTAATTGTGTAAGAGAATTTTAACGAGGTAGCTCTAAGGTTGAAGCCCAGTGGCTGAGTGGTAGTTTATTTTTGTCAACAGGTTGGGGCCCTCTATTATCGGGTTACACATGGGTGGGAGATTTCCTTGAGGAAGCATTCCCGAATCATTGGACTGGTAATGATCCATGGATGACTGGTTCATGTCTAGTCAGTTCTCCGGACGTCACTCTCTACTCAACTTCTTTTTCTGGGAATACTTGAAGAGCGAAGTGGGATGTTTGGGAAATTAAAAGGGTAGCGTGAAAGTTAAGAAATTAAATAATTGATTTATTTATGTCCACAGCTATTAAGGTATCCGACTGGTAGCAAGAACTTTTTTTTAAAAAAATGGAGTCATGTAGATTTTTTTTGTTGTTTTTAGATTTTTTTAGTACATTTAAAGAAAAATATGCTAAAATTAAGAAGAGAAAAATAAATTATTATAACGAAAATATAAAAAAATGGGTAAAAATTGACAAAACATAACATAAACGCGATCCATTCGGTACCAAAGGTTTATGAAAAAATATTCAATTTTTCAATTCTGATGTGTTGCTATGTTATTCATTGTCGAAATGACTTTCAGGATAAGAGATATTTTAATTTTTACAAAAACTAGAGCACTTTATCTAAAAACAAACAGTGATTATATTCACATAAGGGACTGTAAATTTTGTAATAAAACAGTGATGGATCAATCTGAAGGTTAAAACACTTCTACTATTATGCAGAACTTACACAAAAAATTTCAGTTCATTACTTTCAAAACTTTTTTAGCAATCGCTGACCCCGTTTGATTGTTTTAAAAAAATCACATTTCGAGTAAAACGCGTTTTAAAAGTGTGACATCTTGCTTAAAGTAATGGCATCTGCTTTTACCAAAACACTTGTAGTGTTTGTTCTAGTGAACGGAAAATGATAACCTTGGTGTTTTTATAAAGGTAATAAGATTGCGTATAAAATAAAATCATAAAAAAAATTTATCAATATTTGGCAAAATTTACAATTTTAGGGTAGTCGGATACCTTAAATACAATATTTACATTTAAATAGAAGTTATTGATACTATTAGTTATTTCAATATTACAACGTATTTCCTTTGTGAAGGAAAATTTTAACACAACATTCTTCTTAGTGTTTCAAAACAAACTCCTCTCCACTGTCGTGGGGTATGGCGGATTTATCTTACACCTCGAATTTCAGTCGGGTTTCCGGCTCGTGTTTTTCTCAAGGTCATCGGTTGTCATGGCGATGTCAAATGAAAAGACCTCGCAACATTTTTGGGGTGCACGTGGGGATATGAATGATGTAATCCTATCTACATAAAGAAGCCGATTTTGCAGCTGCCTGGCGAGAAATCGTTACAGAAGTTAATGCAACAGAAATGTACAGCACCAAAAAGGATCGACTCACATCGGAAACAGCTAATGTGATTCCGTAAATGCTTAATTAAAACTGGAGAGAAATAGAAAACATACTTTATTTCTCCGAAGTTCTAATGGTGCTCTAAGTCGAAGTTAATTAAAATAAAATTCTTTGAAGTGCTAAATATTAAGCTAGTCTTTTTTTCTCTTTTTATCGCTTATTTTTTTAATTATTTAAGACTTTATCCGGTGAATCAATTATGGACCCCTGTATAATATTTTATAAGTGAAATTTATTTTATCTTAGCTAATTTACAATTTAAAACTTCAATATTTTAAAACCAATTTGAAAATTCAACTCAAATGGAATTTGTTAAATATGAATAGAGTTAATAAGTGAAAAAGCATAACACTTATATTCATTCTGGAAATTTTTCTCTGTTTCGTACTTATATTATATCGTATATTTGTAGCATAGGTATTATAAATATGCGTTTATAATTATACGATTCTTTCAAAAATTAAATGTTAGAATATTTAAATGTGTAAATCACTTTTAAAGTGAGTGTAAAGAAATAAAAACACGATACGATGAACTTTTTTATTGGCATCATTAAAATTATTATACTTGTAAATTAGTAAATAAAGGAGTACAACAAGTTGCAACAGTAATATAATTTTAGAGAAATTTGGTTGACAGTTTCATAAGACCAAAGAAATCACATATAACCTTTCGGCAAGATAGAAACGATGTTGCAAACATTTAGAAAGAGAGAAAATATATCGGCAATTTCAAAAAGGTCACGTAAAAATTTTAAGTACTTATAAACCTAACTTCTAAGCTCATCAAAACAGTTTTTTTCCCGTCCTGATTCAGTTGGTTACTGACCGGGGATTACCAGAAAACTAATCAAAGTTTCCTTGTGTACTGGAAACCAATATGTGGCATAACAAACCAATTAAAATTTTACGTGGCTTTTTCGGTTTCTTGGTTTAAAACAAGTGAAAATATCACTAAAGATGTGTGAATGAATCGAAGATAGTAAACACTTTGTGAACTGATTTAGTATAATAAGGGAATGTACATATGTATACATTAAATTTTTTTAAACGTTTCTGTATACACATTACTATTTCGGATTCAATTTTATTATTTTCTGAAATCGAGATTTTTAAATTTATTCACACTGCACTATACATCCTTTTCTTAATAGCATCAGCAAATATAATTCTCTCCTTTTCGAAATATAAATATACACTCTATACGTATGTATAACTTACGTATTACATTTATAGAGAAGCTCTATTACAAATAACAATAATAACAACTAAAAATAATTTAGATTTTAATCATTGTTATTTATTTTCACGTGATGTTAGAATAAATATTATTACTAGTTATAAAGCTTGAAAAGCATCTTTCCGATATATGGATGTTTGCGAATAGTTTAATGGTCCTCCACAGATTTGATTTTCATCGTAATAGAAATGTAAGAGGTGATTGGACTTTCATTGTTCACTGGCAACAAATATTTTTTATGAGATATGACTATTACGGGGAAAAAAGATGTTAGTTTTTGAAAGATATGTTCTCATTCAGTTGTGTGGACTGGATAGTTTGTTACCAAGCTGTTTTGTTATTGGGGTGTATAGTATGCAAATAAATTAAAGCATACGAATTCACAAATTTTCTTATTTATGCGAGATCTTATAATGGTTTTTTTCTGTTTTCAATACGTATTTAGGAAAGCTTTCGTCTTTTGTTTTAAATTTAAATTTTTATTATATTAGAAGTATTCAGCATTCCAAACTGTGATGTTAATATGCATTACTAAGAGATAAAAATGTTTACTTTAATCTCTCATAAGTTTAAATTAATACAAAAATAGAAACATTTTTGAAAATTCTACTCATTTTATAATTTAAAAGTTTTGCACACGTATTAATACTATATAAATACATATTTTAATCAATGATATTGTGTCACAGAAGTTATTTTAAAAAAATTTACTGTTTAAAAAGTGCACGAATTTTTACCTTTTTGAGGGTTTTTTCATGTTGCTTTCAGCATAAATTGTTTGTTTTTTAAATTGTTCAACATTTTAAAATGTATTCTTAGTAAAGCAATAAACACATATAAAAATTGGTGATAGTACTACCAATCTTTTTTTTTAAATTGGTTTCTTTAAATCTAGTCCTTTTTAACATTATGGAGATAGAAAAATGCTGTGTTAACTTTTTAAGTGACACAAGATTCGAATTTAATTTTTAATTACGTAATAAATTATATATAATGCATTTAACTCATTTTATATAAACATAGATTGCTCTGTCAATCAAATAGAACGAAAAAGAGAAGATATTTGAGGTACTCGTGAGAGAAGGATAAGTGATAAACATAGAATTCAATGCTCAAATGATCCCTAATTCGCTTACTACTTTTTGATGGTCTTTTTTTAAGACACAAGCAAGTTCAGGTCTTTGCGTGACGGCGGAGAGGTTCAGTTTTGTGAAGCGCATTTCCTCATGATAGTAATAGCGCCAATTTTACGGTCAAGTTAACTTATGGGTTAAGTGTAACACACTAAATGGGAATACAGGATGCAAGTGGTGGATATTTTTATTTGGAATAATTGCGTGTGAGAGTTGCTGCTAGGTAATTTATTAAAAATGAAAAACAATTGGATTAAAATAAATTGTTTTATTATGTTTTTTATCCTTTTTAAATAAAAAATAGTTTTGCTTGATTGAACCTTTTAGTTTTCTAAAAGTCTTAGTATACTAGGTGTAGAGGGAAGAAATGCTTAATTATTGGTAAATTTAAAATATTTGCTTGAATTTCAAGTTGTTTTGGGAAAGCATTATACGTACATGTTATAAATAAAATCAAGAATTAAAAAATGTTTAAAATACGATAGAAGTATAGTTTGAAAAGTCCGTGGAGTCGCAAAGAAAATTTAATGAGAAGAATATAATTTAATTTTAAAAAATTTAAGCGCTTGACAAAAAAAATTTAATAAGCATTAGTGTATTAAATATTCTAAACGAGCAAGTTATTTTTACTGAAGCATGACTTTGCAATGAAAAATGTAAAGGCTATTGAGCTTTCCCTGTCGTCGAAATAAAATTTAAATTTAAAAAAAAAATTGTATGAGAATGAGTTGACATAAGCTAACATAAACAATTCCATTGGATTCGTGAATCTAATTGAATAGTGTAAAGGATGTAATTTCTGTTCTGCGGAAGAGAAAAATCTTAAGCATGGCGTTTCAAATAACACATGCACCAAAAGTATGTATTTTTAGTATTTCAATTATATTTTAAAATATGATACGTCTGTCTCTCCTTACTGAATATAAATAAAACTAATCAATTTTTAAAAATACTTCTAAGGGTAGAAGTGTATTCAATTTACGCAATGAATTGCCATGTAGAAAATAATATTAATGTAAAGAAATTTATTTATATATTAATTTCCTGAATATATAAATAATTAACATTTTATCAAAAAAAGTGGTTACAAATACAATTAAAATTAATCCCATGTCACAAAAGCCTCTGTTTGCAAGATTATGCAATTGCAAATTGAGACTTTTTCAAAATAATGAATTGGTAAGCATTTTTTGTTTTATTAATTGGCAGACCTTTTATTTTTAAATCAATAAATGATTAATGAATCTTTCAGAATTTATTTATATTTTAGGCATTTATGATTTATTTATATCTTTTACTTTCCTAAATACTGACGTAATAAATATTTTATTACAAAAGCAATATATAGAGAGCTGGTAAAGTTTTTAAAGGCGTTTTTTAGGTCTATGTACTCAATCTTGATTGAAAATTTCAAAGGTAAACTTTAAGTAAGCCTCACAAAGTAATTTCACCCTTGCACTAACCACTATACTCCCCCCATTTTAACCATCCAGCAAATAACTCAAAAACCACAAGAAATGAATTAATACAATTCTTACCCAGCTGATGATGTGAAAGGATCTCCGTTTGGTCCAGAACCGGAGTATGTTTGGTAGGGTGGTGGTATCATCAAGGGCGAGGGTGCTCCATAAGCAGGATAAGGCATAGCGGCCGCTGCCATCATGGGTAACATTGGTGCTGTTGAATAAGATACTGAAGTTGCTGCAGGATAGGGTGATGGGCCAGGAGGTGGTGGTACCATTTGTTGTGGTGGAGGTGGTGGATACATCATACCACCACTGCTACCACCTGAGTATGGGTTTATCGGACCATACATATTATAAGGTGGTGGTGGAGGTTGCAGCGGCATTGGCATTGGTGGCTGCATTGGCATTGGCATTGGAGGCATTTGCGCCAAAGTAGAGACAGCGAAAGCCAGAGACATTAATAATCCTACAATTACTCCCATGGTCGAGATTGGAATGATCTGTGTAAGAAAAGCGAGACGAGCTTCTCTTATATACGGATCGATAGGTGCTGGGAATAGGTATATCCTAGTTATGCAAGCGTAACCGTTGGAGAAATTAGGTTGAAGATGAACTTGAAGGGAGGAGGAAATGTCTTCTTGCATGCAAAGGAGGTCAGACAAAAGGATGGTTTGTTGTGCCTCTTTTTCATTTCCATTTAATTTGTTGTTTTTTTCAAGGTCTCTTTCTTTTTCGTGGATGATTACAGTTAATAGAGAAGCGGTTGGTGTGGTTCCTTTTGTGAATTGCTCCTCTTACTTTTTATGCGGTTTTGAATTCTGATTTAATTCGATCCGTGAATTGTTTTCATCTGATCTTATTTCATTGTTGTTGTTTAGAAGGGGAATTCATTGAATAAACTCTCAAGAGAGTGGATTCTGTCAATAGTATTAGCTATGTTTAAACGTTTTTGTTTGTAGGGTGTAAAGTATTTAAATGGGTAATGTATCTTTTATAAACACATGTTTTAGTTTTGTTTGGTCGGTTTATTTATATGTTTGTAATTATCATTATACTTTTCAAGTTTTTTTATTTTGTTCGATTTGCTTTTTGAAAGTCATACTATAGGTTTGTAAATAAAAACTTTGATTAGATTCAAAATTTTTATCAAGATATCTATCGAATTTTTTTTTTTAAAAGAAGGATTTTTTAGTTATAAAATTAATTGTTTTGAAAAATAAAGTATTCTTTTCTTAATCTAATAAATCTTTTTAAAATCATCTTTGTAACAAATCTATATCTACATCAAAAAATCATTATAATATCTCTTTTAAATCTAATTGTTGAAAAATCTTTTTTTTCCCCCCAAAAAATACGTTTACTTAAGTATAACACAATTCTGTATATGCGTTGAAAGTAAATATAAAACACTTTTTACAACATTTAATTCAGATGAAATTTTAATTCTTAAAAGTTGGTGAATCGCTATAAAAAACAAGCTATCGGAATGTTTTAAGCAGTAAAAATTATTCAAACCTTGACCGCTATGGGTAAAATCTTCTAATACGCTTTTGTTATTTACTTTCATTTCATGTTTTCAGAAATTTAAAAGCATCTTAAAGAATGAATTATGTATTAAATTATTTCTTTCACAAGTTTTTTTAAGGCCAAAGAGAGTTATTATTTTACAGATGAGTTTTGAAATATATCCATACTAAAGAAGGGACATATTTATTTTTTATCAAAATATTATTCACCATTTCTTAAAAAACCCCATTTTTCCAAGTCTTTTGTTATTATAGTTTGAATACATGCATGTAAAACAGCTTTACATTTTTGTGAACTATTCTTACAAAAATAATAAACAATGAATTGATGACAAGAATTCCGTTTATTTCGAAACTAATTTAAATACAAACAAATAATTTTTGCTAAGTTAAAATATTAATTTTGTCATTAGCCATGGAATTAAATAATTTTTTTTAATTATTTCTTTCTTTTATTTTAATTGTGTGTTAAAGTGGAGGAGTGGAGAGAAAATTAAAACAAAGAAACAATTTTTTTTCATAATTATATTTCTTAATTAAAGAGATTTATTATCTTAGTTTCAGTGAGCTATCATTTATTTATTTTGATTTAATTGTTAATGTTAATTATAGTTCATACTTGTCAACTATTCAGCTTTATTTTGTAATTTTATTCCGTATTTATAAAAAAAAGTATCCCACATTCAGTTAACGATATCTGCTGTCGATGACCTTGCCTGCATTTGAAGCATTCGATTGGAGCTGCCTGTGTACGAGTACACGTTATTTCATTTTACGGTTTAAGAAACTGACCAGGAAAGGAATAATTGGTTGAGCAAATTGCTTGGTATTTTACTTCTGTCATTGCTTATTTCGACTTACACAAGAAGGGCTGAGAAGCCATCTACTTTTTTTTTAATAAACTTCTTTACAATGGGGGACATTGAGTGATGTATATAGAAGAACGCTTTTGCAGCCATTTTTGCAGTTGACATACACCCTATGTTGTACTAAGTGCCATTCAGAATTTTTTAATTGAAATTGCGGTCTATATTTGAGATGGTGAGTCTCTTTGACGCATAGCCGCATTCGTTTTCATAAAATTAGTCGATTTATGAGTAGGAGACTCTGAAGCAATTTTTCGTCGAGGGGGATTTATATCATCAGTAGTTTTAATATAGGATGTTATTAGTAATCTATTTCTGGTCACCACTATGGGATAGTTGTCAATTTAGGGGTACTTTGATTTGTACTGGCTATCTTCTAGGAAACGTCATTTTCTCTAACCCTCTGTGTATGATTGATCCATTCTGGGCCCAGTCATTAGATATTTTTTAATACTACGATTGTTAGTTTTGACGTGTGGGAGAAGAGGATTTGGAACATTTATATGAAACACAATCTTTCTGAAACTGTAAAAGGTCTCGGTAGCCAAGTGGAGAGGGCATTGAATCATAGCTAGCGTGTCATGAGTTCGAGCCCAGTACCACTGAAGACCCGCCTTATAGGGAAGATATGCACGTAAAATCTGTCGAGAGCTCAACGTCCTCCCGTTGGTGTGGTAGTTAGGAGAGGGGGTGCCAGTTCAGGTGTCGTCCGCGTCACTTGACCATGGTTTAAAATTACTCGGTCCGTCCCCAAAAGCCCTCTTGTAGCTGAACAGTGTGACGTTAATATTCACTCACTGAAACTGTAAAATATGGTATCAAAAACTAATGTAAACTATTTTTCATGGTTTCAAATTAATTTTAAGCAATCCTTAAAAACTATATGATTTATTTTAATTTCTTCTGAAATCTAAGTTAGACTTAAACTATCTAATACCAAGATGGAGAAAGAATTACAGTGAAAACAATCTGGGATATTCCATTTAATCTTTTCAATATCAAAAATATTATGAAAAGAAATGTTTCTCAAACTAAGGTACATCCGAGCAATGTGATCGAAACTTTAGCTTCAATAGATTCCTTGTAAAATACTCATAAAATCATTAAAGTAATTTTTTTAACAAAATATACAAAACGAGAAATTCACTAAGTTTTAACAAAAGAAGAAACTAATTGCCTTTGAAAATAAATGTAACTGAAGTTAGATAAGTAGGAGAAGAAATTTCATTCAAAATTAATGATAAACTTCTACTTAATTTTGATAATTACTACAAAATATTATAGCAGAAAATAGTATAAAAAACTTTTACAACAAAAACAACTTGCATAAATAAAATGCATTCTGAAGCAACGAACTAAAGATTTTATTTTATCAGACCTTTTTACAATGGAATTTTTTTTTACCTTAAGATCTGATGTATAAAATACAAACTTAAAAATCCCCCCTCCCCGAAATGCAGAGGGGATTTATTTTACAAAGAATTTTATCATCTATTCTTTAATTTAAAAAAAAATAACTTTAACCTTATCTGATTCATCATTGCATTATGTCATTGCATCATCCATTTCAACACATTTTAAAATCGTGAGGTATTTTTAATTATCAGTATTTTCTCCAATTCCTGAGGACAATCTGGTTTCATGTCCTACAATAGCCTCTTCGTTTTCGTCCGCGTGTTTTTAGAAACAAGCAGAGCGCATCTTCAACTTCACGCTTCATTGAATTAAAGAGAAATTTCGTGTTCAACGGGCTCAGGCGGAAAGAAAAATCCAATTTTTTTGTCTCCCAAGTTTTATATATAGCTTATCTGTGCTGGTTTTATTGCCAGTGCTGTTCCAAAATATCATGGGCTATCTGGACGATAAATAATCTTCCATTAAGCTACTTTTCTTCGAGCGTTTTCTGTTTATGGATAACAAGCAGCAACGTCAACAACTAATCTCAGTAAAGTCACTCACTGAATCTTATTGTAGAGAGACGAATATTGAAATTGCTATTTACTGTCATCACCTTGTTTGCGTTGTCAATGAGGCTCAACCAATGGCGATTTCATGAATAAATATTTATTTAGAATGATAAACGATATGTACAGTGTCTTGGTTGATTTCGTCTTCCAGTGGACAAAATATACACAAAAAAAGTAGAACGAAAGTTACTTTTTTTAAGATCGTGATACCATTTGTAGCCTTCGGCCAAAGAGACATACTCTGTATCAATTTTTGTCACGCTTCTAGTATAAGTACTTTCAGTGAAGTACTTACTCATATAGGGCAAAGACTGGATAGTCGATGTTTAACGTGAAAAGAATTATTCATAGATTGCTAAAATTAGAAATGAAAGCTATCTTATTTGAACAATTCCTCATGTGTCCATTGATTTTTTTTAGCGTGAAATAATCTCAAATCACTTTAAGTGATTTTAAGAATTCGAGATGTCTTTCTTACACTTAAACACATCCTTAATTATCCTTACAAATAACCTACGTTAACTAGATTATGTTTGTGCCAGTATTGATTTATTTGTTTTCCAATTCAAGTCATGGCGCAGCAGTACAACCGAATATTGTCAACAAAGCATTTAATTTCGAGCCACGGTAAAATTACACTTCTTTAATTATTCCACACTCATTTCTCTGAAAGTCGCAGTAGCCTAATGATTACCACTCCAAGCCGTGGTCTAAGTGTTATAGTTTCCTGTCCTAGTGCTATTGAATACACACCATGCAGAGAAGCTTATGCACGTTAAATCTACCGTGGCTCAAAGTCACGTTCATACTTAGTAATTTTGTCGGTATTTAAATTCAAAAGTCTTCATTGTTTTCTATGTCATGGTCAGAAATGAAGAAACAATGCAAATAACTCCGCTGTACCATTCAATACATGAAACTTTTCATTAAATACATTTTAATAAATATTTCAATCCATTAAACTTTTCTGCTTTCTTATTCATCCAACACTACTGGACATTGAAATTGCTACAACGGGAAGAAATGCAGATAAAAAAAATATTTTTATTGGACAAGTATATTACACCAGAAATTACAAGTGATTAAATTTTCAAGAAATTTCGGATCCTGAGAAATCAGTACCCAGAAACAACCACCTCTGATAGCTATAACAGCACTTATACGCATGGGCAATGAGCCAAACAGAGATTGGATGGCATGTACAGGTACAGATGCCTATTCAGCTTCAACACGATGCCACATCTCATCTACCGTAGCGACTAGCGAATGGTGACGAGTAAGTCACTTGGCAACCAAACGTTTTCTATTAGCGAGAGATCTGGTGAACTTGCAGGCCAGGGCACTAGCCGAACATTTTCTGTATCAAGGAAGGTCTGTACAGTACCGGTAACATGCGGTTGTACATTATCCTGCTAAAACGGGGGTTTTCGCAGAGCTCGAATAAAGGTAGAGCCATGGGTTACCGGGACGTCTTAAAAAAGGGGCCAACTGGGCCCAGACCCTCGGCCACAAGGGGGCCTCGATTTGTTCTCGACCTTAATAAGATCGTGAACTGAATAATTTCGTTGGTCAAGTGTTATTTACAGTTGTATTCTACGGAAAACTAGGAATTTTGAACTGTATGTCAACTAGCTACATGTGATGACTTCATCCCTATATAAGAGTAGACCTATCACCACTTATTCAGTTAAAAGGGCGCAGTCGGTCGAGTCGGTTTGTGTGATTGTAAGTCATACACATTTATTTGTTTCGGGGTTTTACCAGTGTTTGACATCGTATGCTGTGTACTGTCTACTTTTTTGGTCATAGGTAGGGTCTAAATTTGCATAGGGTCCCTAGGGCCAACATTTATGTAAAGTCCCAGGGTCCATATTTGCGTAGGGTCCCAGGCCCAACATTTGCGTAAGGTCCCAGGGCTACCATTTGTGTAGGGTCCCTGGGCCTCAAGAAGTCTTAAGACGTCCCTGGGGAGTCATAACACACCAGAAATGTAACGTGCACTGTTCAAAGAGACGTCAATGCGAACAAGAGGTGTGACCTTGAGACTTATCCAATAGAACTCCATATCATTACGCTAGGTGATGGCCCAATATGACGATGACGAATGCACGATGTTAATGTGCGCTCACCATGATGTCACCAAACACGAATGCGACCATCTTGATGAAAGGCTATATTTTGTTACGGAAATGTCAATCCAGATAATGTAGAAAATAAAGTAAAGAACTTAAAGTTACTTAAGAAATGACATTACTCTTGTGACTGTATTTATAAATCTGTAAGGTAAAAAATAAACGTATCTTAGTTTTTTTCAGAATTTTTGATGTCCTTCAGAACATTGAACTTTCCCGAGAAACATCAATGAATACTTTCCAACCAGAAAAAAATATTTCTATTCATATTGGATTCGAATACTTCGGTTTATGTTTAAAAATATATGTAACCAAGTTCTGATATTTATAGAAAAAAAAATAATGCTTTTAAACTAAATTTGACCCATACAAACAAACTATTTTGACAAGTAACAATTCTGAGGTTAAAAATTATTGTTTCAATAACATTCCTTGGGGAAATTACCAATAAAAATAAGCAACATATTAGATCTAGTAAGTGTTAAAAAGTCTCAGACCAGATTATTTGCTTAAAAAAATGTCTAACTGATTAGAGTATAAGATAAAATATTAATTTGTACGGTCTTTACATTATCGGTCTGCATGATGTTATTTTGTTATTCATTAACTTCTACCTTTGGATAACGATAACTTTATTTATAGAGTTGTGATGCAGGATCTAAAGTTCTAGTCTTGTATAGGAAGTAAGACCTTGGGGTTGAACGGACACTGAAACTCATCAAACGAAATTATAACTAAAACTATTTACATGGTCCAGTAAAGTAAGAATTTATTGCTTACTAATGTCTCCACCTCAGCAACGCGAGGCTAATGGCAACGGACCTCATAATTTTGAGCTTCTGTCAATTGACAAAGACGACATTAAACTCTCAAAACTTCCATACCACCCTGAATTACGTTTACATCCCTTCTACCTTTATAACCCAGCTAGAGGTGTGGAAGGAACTAAAGGAATCATACGACATGACGAAAATTTCTATTATTTTATTTATCAATAAAATCAACTCAAATACAAGTAACACTAAGTATAAGATAACTCAAATCAGTAATAGAACGGGACAGAAACGAGATTCGCGTTTAGGGAGAATATGTTCAGTAACGCAGGCTTTCTCTCTCTCTCCTCTAATATTTACTTTACGTAGAGCTTAAATATTAATGTCCTCACTACTACTATAATGCTCTAATGATTAACTTAAGACAGTGTTTCTCTCTCTCTCTCTCTCTCTCTATCTCTCTCTCTCTCTCTCTCTCTCTCTCTCTCTCTCTCAAACTGTGGGGCGCGCCCCCTAAGGGGGCACGAGTATATTGAAAAGTCGAAAACAAAATATTATTTCAAAAATTATAAATGAACCGAAAGTAAACAAACAAAAATATTCTCCATAATAAAAAATAAAATACACATTTACACTGATTTTAACACTTATAAATGTATCGGTACTACGCGATGTATTTCATAATTAATTTAATAATTTAATAATTAATAATGAACAGCAGCGCACAGAAAAGATCGTACTCCGGAAAGACGTATATATACGTCCGGGGCAATTAACGTTTAAGCTGAGCGAGATGTTTATATACGCAAGTGGCGCTTAAGAGGTAAATGCCGTGCTGTAGCTTTAGCGTCAAATTATAGTATTATTGAATTCAATACATTATTATTGTATGGAAGAGCGGGACGTGGTGAAAATTATGATTGAATATCGGGGCGCAAATATTGAAATTCTGTGAAGCACTGACTTAAGACGAAGTGACAATACCTGACTTTAGACTATCTTCTATTTACTTTAAGTTGACTTTAACACTTCCCGCTAGCTAATCTAATCACTTTCTTAATATCCAAACTTCTGGCTTCTTACTTTGTTTACGTATACGTTTCACTGTCAAGTTACTTCACTTATAATCTATTTGTAATTCACTCACTCTTGAACATGCGAAAGAAAAGAATATATTATATATATATATATATATTAAACTTAATTTGCATGTCACGTTTTCTTCTTTTTGGAGAAGATTGGTTTAAAAATGCTGGCCCAAAAGTATTCCTAAGAGGCGTTAGTGGAAGGACACGTATACATCCATCACAACCCCACATGAGAACTTTGAACCTGGACTGATTTAACATGCATAAGCCCCACATCAAGATGTGTTTTTTAGTGGCATCAGGAATGGAACCCATTACTCAATAAAAACAACGCCGTCTTAGAGTGCCAACATGATCAGCCTCTATTAAGGAGAAGAGTGACTCACTTAGTCATCACGACAAATCTGGAACAAATACATCTGCAATTATGATATTTCACAGGAGTATTCTTTTTAAAGCGTAGAGATCCGCTTTGAAAAGGTTTTTCGAAAATGGCTCACAAAGCGGGGGAGAGGTTTCGGGAGCGTTAAATTTTTTTTTAAATCTCGTTTTTGAACAATTAAACTTACAAACCTGGAATTAAGGAAGCATATGTCTTTTAATGAAATGGTATTTGATGGTATCAATTATGGCGGGGGGAGGAGGAGGAATACTGGGGTGTAAATTATAAATTTTCTTCTGTTTTAGAAATTCGACCAGTCCATTTTAAATCAAGAGTTGAGTGCTATAAAAATATTTCTCAATACAATCGAAGGCATAATGCTAGAACTAGGATAACGACAACAAATGCATAACCTTACAATTTCATGAAATACTCAGCGAAGCTGGCTGATAAAGGCCTGTACATAGTTTTGAACAATTAGTAATGAACAATGGGGTTGAACGTTTGCCAAATTGCAATCTTTACGAGTAGAAGCTTCCATAAATTAAGTAATATTTAACGAAGGTTTCTATGGTATAATAGAAGTATGTATAGTAAATTGGATGCTATTCCAGTTAGCTGTATGTTCAAACGTCGGTTGGGTCGCGTAGCTGGTTTGGCGCTGACCTTGTACACCCAAGTTTGCGAGTTCGGCCCGGCACAAGTCGGTAGATTTTCATGTTGCAAAAAATCGACAGCGTCCATGTCGTATGATTATGCGACATGTTAAAGATCCCGAGAGTGCCTATTTGCCTTGGGTTCTCTCGGCAAAGTTAAGTTCCTAGTATGAATTTTCATCATCAGAGAGCTCAGGTGCATTCCTTTGGGAAGGAAACTGGGTATCAAAATTCCATTGTGGTAATTCGTATCCACACTGAAAAAGTGATACCAGCTCTCGGGGAATGTACTAGGTCTACAATTGTAATTATCAATCCGCAACCCCATCGAAAAAAGAAAAAAAAAATACAAACGGCATAGTAACTTAGAAAATGAGCGTTTCGTTGCTTTAAGAAATTCCAATTCTTCCTTGTCATTTACAAAACTGCGTAGGAAAAAGAATTAGCTTCTAAAAAGTAAATTTAATGAAATAGAGAACAAAGAAGGTGCTACAAAAGCTTGAAATTTCAAGCATCTGCTATCACAAGCATTATTTTAATAAAGTAGAAATCAAAACTTAAGATGATTTTTATGAAAAAAGTATTTTTTGTCGAAGTTTTATACACAAAAAACCTGATTTTTAAGAGAATTGTTAATGCATTACTTTGAAAGTTTATACATGTCATTAAGCATTTAAATCTACAGTGAAATAGGTATCTTAAAGCGCTTAAAACTAAAATATAGGTTAACATTGAATAAATATAACGGTCCCGACAAACTACTATGTGTTTTTCATGCACTATTTTTCTCTTAACACGAAACGAAAATCACTTAATACGAAAAGACTTCCCTTCTAGTGAATAAAAGTTTCTGTATTATTGGACTGCTCTACTGTATCAACGGAAGAATGCGTTGCAGTAGATAATCCCAATGTGTGTAATTATGGCAAACAAAATGATTTTGGAGTTTACTCAAGGCTCAAAAATATCATTGATACAGATTCCGAAGACGAAAGTGAAACGAATAATGCAGCTCCAGCTCTCACGCCATCCGAAAAGAGGAATATCATGAAAATTATGCATAGTCTTTTAGGCACACATTCCAATGGTGAAATGAATAACAAAATGTATGACATCGAATAATTTGTTCAGAATGTGACGCTAAGAAAAGTCAATGCTAAGAAAAATATCAAATTATTTTCCCAAACTCAAATGTTTGGTTTTTCAGAAAACTTGAAATATTTGTATTAAATTTCATTAAGTTCTTGTAAATGTTTTTGTTTCAATGATTTTTCTTAAATTCATGCATATAGTGGTGGCCAAAATTGTGGACACTTTTTAAAATTTGAATGTTTTACAAGTTTGTATGCTCATAGAAAATGCTACGTTACTCAAAATGTAAAGTCTTTTATATCATTTTAAAGAAAATTTAATTCTGCACTCAATACAGAAAACAAATTGTTAATATTTGCAACGCAAAAAAATCTTATGCTGCAATAACTATCGATATACATTAGATACTGATGATAGCAGTGAGTTATCAGTGCTCAGTGGAGTAGCCTTCACTTTTTATCACAGCTTCACATCGGTTTCATTGAGCTGAAAATAGTCTTAAGCTCTTTCTTTGTTATTACATGATGCCAGGAAACAATTATATCCTTATTTAGTTATTATCTTTATTTAGTTTAGTTTTTATTTCATGGGTACTTCATTCAAGCTAAAGTTTTAAAACGGTGCCCCAAGTTTTCGATAGGATTGAGGTCTAGACTGTTTCCTGGCCAGGACAACAACTCAATAATCTTAGAATGATACCGGTCTTTCGATTGCTTTTCTGTGTGGCATGGAGCAGAATTTTACTGAAGAATAAATGAAGCATTGTTGGTATATAGACCCATGATCGAAAGTAGAAATTTGGGTTATAGAATAGTGTCAATGTATTTTCTGACATTCAGTGTCCCATCGATGATATAAGGCGACCATTACCATTTGAAGAAATGCATAACTAAATGATAAAACTATGTGGGTACTTCACAGTTGCCTGGATGCAGACAGGATGTAGCAATTCTACGTTTTACTAATTTTAGGCTATCACTACCGAATAACGATATTTTAGTTTCATCCCTTCATATAACTTGGGACCACTAATCATTTATCCAATTAATGTGTTCTTTTGACCACTGTATTCTTTTTAGCTCTGCTGTAAAATGAAATATGACTTTTTTTCGTGGAATTCTATATCTTCGTCGAACATCTGCTAATGTTCTCCGGATATTTTTGAACTAACAGAAACACCAGCATCATTCAAATCACTTCTGATGCAGTTTCTGACATTCTTCTATATTGGATACATAGTATTTTTGTTCTTCTGTCATTAACAGATAGCTGCACCTTTTTTGCCTTTTCCTGCTTTATTTTTTTTTAAATTTGTCTCCTGACATCTTAAACAAAACTTTCAGTTTCCAGATGCATTCACTGAACCATCCACCTAACTTGCATAACACAGGAAAGACCATTTTCTCATAAAAAATCTCTTTCCAGGTGTCCAATTGACTATTTTATTTGATGTCATGCTTCTTGACTAAATATCATTGTTGTCCTTTCTAGGAAAACAGTCCTGATCTCAATCCTATCGAAAACTTGTAGCACCGTTTGAAAACCCTTGCACAAATGAGGTACCCATGAAATAAAAACAAACTAAATGCGGATATAATTGTTTCTTGGCATTATGTAATAACAAAGGAAAAGCTTAAGACTATTTTCAGCTCAATAAAGCATCGATGTGAAGCTGTAATAAAAATATAAAAGCTACCCCACTGAGCACTGATAACTCACTGCTATCATCAGTATATCTAAAGTATATCGATAGTTATTGCGGCATAAATTTTTTTTGCGTTTTAAATATTAACAATTTGTTTTCGTCTTAAATTCAGAATTAAATTTACTTTAAAATGATGTAAAAGACTTTGAATTTTAAGTAACGTAACATTTTCTATAAGCATACTTGCAAAACGTAACAACTTTAAAAAATGTCCACAATTTTGGCCGCCAAAGTATATACATATCCATACAAATAAAGTGCATTCTAATAAGCTTAATGTTGCTAAATATATACTAATTTTTTTTGTGTACCATATCCTTTAACACAAAAAAATGTTTCAGTCCCCTCAGTTTCATGTTGAGCGATTTTCACTGTATTTTAAGTGCAATATTACTCGAATAGTTATGTTGGTTTTAATTATAAGCTTCAGGAAATACACACTATGCGTCATACAAATGGCTTCTTTGGAAACGCTTTTATATCTAGGACTTATGGTATCCGACTACTTGCGACGACTTTTTTTTAAAAAAAAATGAAGATATGAGAATTTTTTGGTTGTTTTTAGATTTGTTTAGAACATTTTAAGAAAAATATGCGAAAATTAAGAAGAGAAAAAGATATTATTATTACTAAAACGCGGGAAAAAATTGGTAAAAATTTACAAAAAATAACATAAGCGAGGCCCAATTTGTACCAATAAGTTGATGAACAAATTTTCAATTTTTCAATTCTGATGTGTTGCTAATTTATTCATTTTCGAAATGACATTCAGATAAGAGATATTTTAATTTTTACAAAAGTAGTTATTATATGAAATTGCTTTAAAAAACAGTGATTATATTCACATAAAGGACTGTAAATTTTGTAATAAAACAGTGATTGATAAATCTGAAGGTTAAAACACTTCTACCATTATACAAAACATATTCAAAAAATGTCAGTTAATTATTTTCAAAACTTTTTTAGTAATCGCTGACCCTGTTTAAACATTTAAATAAATTAAAAGTAAAAAAACATTTTTTAAAAGAAGCTTTTATTTAAACGTGCTATAAAAAGAATAAAATAAACTTTTTCTGTAAAACTCTTTTTACTGTTAACTTATAACGTCATTACACAATTTATATGATATAAAAGCTTGTTGCAAGATTAAAGTACTCGTATTTACTTAATTTGAAATTTTTGAAAATTAAAATCAATCAGATCAAGTTATTTAATTTACTTGTTTATCTACACAGTTAAATCTTGCGACAAGTTTTTATATCATATAAATTGGGTAATGACTTTATAAATTGGTAGTAAAAAAAGTTTTATAGGAAAAGTTTATTTTATTCTTTTTATAGCACATTTAAATAAAAACTTGTTTTAAAAAAGTTTTTTTTACTTTTAATTTATTTTTTACTTTTTAGTTATAGCTGGATAGGTTCTTCAGCCTGTTCATTTCACTCAACGCTGGTTCGCCATCCCTGGTTTAGCTTAATCAATTCTGGCAAAAAGGGTATTAGATGAGAAACACAAAAGTTTTTTTTAAATCCGTAATTTTTAAGCAATTTTTTCAATCTTCGTACAAATTTCGGATAATAATGTTCTACATACGAGAAAAACGTTTCGTGGGATTTTCTTTATAAATGACAAAATTATTAAATGTTTAATTAAAATGTTGAGTATTTTTTTGAAAAATAGTAAAAAAAAGTTTCTACATTTTATTTTTTAAATGAGTGATTCCAAAAGAACAAAGAATGAACTGTTTCAGTACGGAGTATCGATTCGTTTAATCAACAACAAAAAATTCACGCGCAACAATTTAGACATCATTTTGACTCATTTTAAAAAGAATCGTAAAATATAAAAAAATATTTTGTAAAAAAAGATTGTACCATATCGTGGCGAAATAAATTATCTTTCCGATTCTGTAATTATTTTTTGTCTGAGCTTTATTAAAAAAAATTAAATTTCTGTTTTAAAAACGTCAAAACTCAAAAAAACAAAATCCCCTCTTAATTCTTTATTTTGCGTCGTCGAGCATAGTGGAATAAACAGCGCACAAGGGTAAAAAAATAATGCGTTTTAAGGTTTTAATTAATATATTTTTAACTAATAGCAATATCGAATATAAATGGTCAAACCTGTCTTATCCTCCAAACTAAACGTATATACAAAATTTCAGCTCTATCGGTTGAAGATATCCGCTTCTCTCTCAAAATTGAGTTGCAAGATTCCACCAGAACAAATTACATATATACATTCAAGTTAAATAAAAGCTTGTAAAAAAAACACATTTCGAGTAAAACGCGTTTAAATGTATGGCATCTTGCTTAAAGTAATGGCATCTGCTTTTACTAAAACACTTGTAGTTTTTGTTCTGGTGAACAGAAAATAGTAAACTTGGTATTTTTATAAAGTTAATATGGTACCCTATAAAATAAAACCACATAGGTTCCACTCAGGGGTGTTAACTTTTTCTGGAGGGCTGAAAATATAAACAATATTCAAATACATATAACTCTTTTAAATTAAAATTAAATAATTGAATCTTTTACACATTATTTATAAAGGAATAAAGTTTCAGAAAAGTGTAAAATGTTTAAAATCTAATCATCATTTTAAAAATTATAAGCATATGAAAATAAGAATTTTTTTATAAGAAATATTAATTAAGTTTTACTGCTCACACGCTATTTTCTAAAATAGTAGCCTTTGATGCATAAAACTGTATAGAATTATAAAATGCATCATCTCCCTATAAATTAAGAATAATCTGTCTTTTATATTTCAGAATATTTAAAAATATAGTTTTTTTTTCATATTTTAAAAAATATAATTTATTATTCTAATTATTTAAATTTAGTACGGTGTAATAAGATACATTTAACTTTATAAATCAATTTGTTGCTAGTAATTAAAGCTAATACTTTTCAAAATAGCATGCACGCAGTAAAACTTAGTTAATATTTCTTATAAAAATTTCTTATTTTCATATGCTTATAATTTTTTAAATTATGATTATATTTTAAGCATTTTACCCTTTTCTGAAGCCTCATTCCTTTATAAATAATGCGTAAAAGATTCGAATTATTTAATTTTTATTTAAAAGAGTTATATGTATTTGAATATTGTTTATATTTTCAGCCCTCCAGAAAAAGTTAACACCCCTGAGACCCCTTAAAAATTTGTCAATTTTTGGCAGAATTCGCAGTTTTAGGGTAGTCGGATACCTTAAGAAATGATTTGTGTTCGTGTAGTGGTAACTATATTTAAATAAAAAGAATATCCATATGGTTATTGACAGAAGAAATTAAATTGTAAAGCAAATCACGCTGAAGTTCTTATTTGAAAGTATAATATCTTTTATCCATTGAATATTTTTAGAGAACAGGAATTTTGAATCTGCAAATTCTAATTAATAGACTTCGAGATTTGTTACTTGTTCGTGGTAGTCGGATAAACTCGGTAGTCAACTCGCAGGCAATAAGTCTTTAGTTCGATCCCTGATGCCACTGAACAGCAACCGTATAAACGGGATGATGCAAGTTAACTATGTCATAGTTCAGATTCCTCAAGTGTGGAACTTAAGAGTCTATGATGCCAGCTCTATGTCGTTCTCGTAACTTGACCGAAGATCAAAATTATGAGGTCCGTATCCAAACGACCTCGCGTTGCTTTCGAGTATAATGTTCATAAGAAATCAAATCGAAATGTGTTGCGCAGTTTCTGCTGCCTCTCATTTTAACAAACTTTTGACGTATAACACCAGAATCAATCCCGCTTGTTTTGGGCTTATTTTTATTCTATTTTAATTTTAGTAAATACGAAAAATCAAATAAAAATGAAATGTAATTAAAGTTATGATAAGAATAAATACAAATTTTCGTTGACATAATATTCTACTTGAGTGGCATATTATAAGACGAACTGAATTATTCTGTGAATTTAGGGAGAGAGACCTTCAAACTATTATCTTGAAAGGTGTTATTGAAATAATGATTTTTAAAAATTCACTTTGTGGTAACCTCTGGTTACACCTTACATCCGAACCCTCTTGTCTACCTGTAAACCCAACTAGATGTGTAGGAGGAATAGAATAATCCACAGACATCATTTCCAATCTACTTAATTTATTAATTCTTATTAACAAATATCAACCAGACACAATACAATTTTAATTAAGGTATATGAACTATGGTAGAGTGCAGAGGGGAGATACTCTAATAAGGGGATACTATTACAGACTCTCAACTGAATCTAAGACAGCTTAAATGCTCTAATTACAACTACGTCGCACACTAATAACTAGCTTCTACTTAATTAGAACACAGTACCCTGAACCTTTAATCATTCGGATCCTACACTGGAACTTGCAGGCACTCTCTTTGGCTTTTTCAATTGACGATGGCTCCACACTCTGCAATCTTTAACCAATTCTCAAACTTCAAGTTCACTCCTACTTGCACACATCTAACGTATCAACTTCAGCTTGTCAACAACGTGTCAACAAATCACTTGCTCCCTTTCTTTCCCACACTTTACTTCATTTGACTTAACTTAACCTCTTACTTCACTTTTTGTCAACTCGTGAAAACAAATTTATATAATATACCTCATTTACATAAATCACGTTCACTTTCCCGATGAAAGTTGGTTGAATAAATATTTTGTTTAAAGAGAAAAGAAGATATTAGTAGAACCGCGTATAGATCCGTCACAACTTGCCCACATTATCATTCACACACGTCAAGAACACTTCTCTGTCTTACACAAAAAATCCTTTTTCTTAAACTTTTTTAAACAAATAACTATTATTCAAGTCCTAAACATTTACAACGAAGGAACCTAGTATAACAGATGGTGAATTAATTAATGGATATTTTTCTTATAAAATGGTACAACATATTGCGATAAAACTACCAGTATGAGAAAGTTGAGCGCTATGCTTCCAAATGTATGTTAGAAGTTTATAGCCCTCCCCCTACATTTTGTTGGCTTTGTTTGTGTTTCTATCACTGCGTTTACAAATATATGTTAAAAGTATATAGCACACACAAATTTTCTGTAGATATAATAGATACATCTACAGAGTACAGGATGTATTAAATATTTTATGTAACAATTTCCAAACTTTCTGGCTTTTTTTTATCTTTGTATTTTATACTCTTTTGCATATTTATTCCGAGTCTTTTGAATAAACAAATATACAAATGAATATACAAAATGTTTTTTTTTATTTGGAAAGGATTAGAATTTTAAAATCGCTGTTCATTTACACGAGAGCACTTTTTGTGACGAGCCATAATTTAAAACACGTCAGAAAATCAAGATAACCCACAAGTTTATATCTTAAATTCCATACCACAATGAAAAAAAGAGTATATAGAGTTCGAATAAAGAATTATAAAGGAAAATAATGGGTGTATCAAAACAGCTGTAACAAACTTTCAGGACCGATAGAAGTACACTTTGAAGAGTGGAAATCAGATAGGGATGAATGATCGGAAAACTTCCCTGGCGTGGTGGTGACGGCAGAAACCCAAGACAAACAGGACGCGAATAAGAGGAGAAAACATGTTTTGTACAGAAAAATGCCGAGAAATCTTTGGTTCGTGTGCGTGCTACGTAAACCGGTGCATGTGCACGCGCGTGCTGTGCAACCGCACTGTTTATGAAGTTTCATTTCACCTGCTTACAAAGTGGTAGTAGAACTGAATGTCACACGAACGCTGAGCTCGTAGATATGCATCTGGCATACGGAACCACTGATTGCAATGGATGAGAAACACAGCTATTGTACGGTCATCGTTACTTCTGGAGGCAAACTCCCATCTCCATCTTCGATGCACGCTTGCATCATGGCTTGCCTGACAGCAGATAATTCATCATAGACACATAGAAACTTGAGTGAAGAGTAAGAATGCCAAATAAAAAGAAGATTGTGTGGGATCTGGTACAGATCAATCCCGGTAGAAGTATGCGGAATATCGCCTGACGTATCAATATTTCCCATATGACCGTTTGGCAGATACTGCATACTAACGGCTTGCTCCCCCTATCACCCTGGCATGCACTCGTATTGTCCCTTTGATGTTCCTTCTTTTTAATATTTTGCTGTACCAAGGATAATAAACATGTTTGCTCATTTTATTTCTGTCCTGTCTTTCTGGAGTTTTGTCGTCACTATCGAGCCAGGAAAGCGTTTCCATCATTGCCTTTTTGAGTGATTTAGATATACTCTATCGCTGTGGAGCTTCATTTCACCTGTCTACAGACTAGTAGTAGGATGGAACGCTACACGAACACTGAGCTTGCTGATATGCATTTGGCGTACTGGGATGTGGAATGCAATGGACGAGCCGCACAGTGGTTGAATGCCCAACGTTACCCCGGAGGCAAACTCGCAGCAACGGCTTTTTTCACGCTTAAACCAGAGATTGTCCGACAGCGGGTCCTTCATCATAGATACACAAAAACGTGTGTGAAAAGTAAGAAAACCCAAAAAGGAGGTGACTTTGTTGTATCTGGTACATAACACTCCCGGTACCAGTATTGGCTATCGCCAATCATGTCCGGATTTTCCATAGTGAAACCTGTATACTAAAGGCCTACACTGAATACCTACACTGGTGTCCAAAAGTTAAGCACAATTCATAAATATGTGAATAAAGAAGGAACTGTAAATCAGAATGGCGGGAAACATGATATACGAGTGTAAAACCGTTATAAAATAAGGAAGCAAATAAAAAGAATGATAATAATTAATTTTGTTATCCAAAGTAGCAGTTTGAAAGAAAACTGAGCATAGCAAGGATTCACACTTTAAAGAAAAAATGAAAGAAAACATTAAATAAAATACTGATGTTGCAGTTTAATAAGGCGTGTGGTCACCTCTGACAGCCAGGCACGCTGCACAGCGATTTACCATACTTGCTACGAGATTATGAATGAATTGTGGGCTCAAACGGTTCCAAGCTTCTTGGAGAGCTCTCATCAGTTCTGTAACGGAGCTTGGTGGGTGCGAAAGGGCTGTAAATTGTCTCCCGAGCATATCCCATACATGCTCG